>JAVQKC010051669.1:0-10416 GCA_036025475.1 Philypnodon macrostomus | reverse complement strand
ATTGAATTTGGGAGGTCAGGTATATTTGACAGCCTCTAACTTGCACATACTTTGCCCGATTAGGCTCTAACCTGAAATACCTAATGACCCCCCGGCCCTGAACACATCTGACTAATATGGTACCTCTATAGCGCCCCCTATAGACTGAAAGAAGAATGCAGCTTTAGGGAATTTTCTAAATATGGCAACAACATTCTTCACAAACATCCAGACAAATCAAAAAAGTGATTAAGGTGCCCATTGGTAACAGTTGTAGCAGACGTATGGGGCAGATGTATGGGGCAGACGTATGGGGCCATTTTTGCCGATATACACCTTGCTGTCGGGGACGACAGCACAGACCTAGTTTTCAGGTAGGACTTAAAAAACACCAAATTCAAAGTGCCCATGTTCACCTTGAACCACCAAACCTCTAAATTCACCACTGTTTTAATACACATACCTTTCATTTGGAGCACTCACATAATACTAATCATAATCACAGCATATTCACATACCTATTACAGATTTTTTTTTAATTTTTACATTTGTTGATTTAAATTGAAACTGAAAGCACAATACAATGTGCGCTTGATGGACACACTAGCTTGGTGAACCTTTGAATGGCTTTTATTCTAGTTCCAGTAGACAGAAGCAGCTGCTATGATGAAACAATATCATAAAGTCCATATTTCAGAGCATTCTTTATTGCCGAGCTCGAGATGGATGTCAGCTTTATACTCAGCCCTGGCCTAGTTTTTCTGCACTTTACTGTAGCCCTTTGTGCTGCCTCTCAATAGAAAAGATAACACATTTATTTTCTCTTATCATACCAGTTGAAGTTAATACTCATTCTTTTTTAAAAGGGACCTATTATTCTAAATGGTCATTTCTGAGCTTTCTACATCTGTCTTGTCTTAAAAGTGTTCTCATAGCAAGCACTACACTAAAGAATGTTTCCCACCAATACAATGAATTGTCCTATTATTTATTATTATTGCTCTATCAATAGGATCATTAAGGGAAAAATAGGTTCAAATGAGGTCCCCATCAGGTCTCCCAGAACATAACCAGGTCTTAACCCAGGGTCAAAATGAGGTCTAAGTGGTTTAAAAAGAACTAAGCTTGGTCTAACCAAGGTGTAAATTAGGTCTAAAATGTATTGAGCTAACTCTAAAGCTGGACTAGATTAGGTCAAACCCAAGTCTTAACAGGACTAAGCTATGTTTAAACAAGTTGTAAATTAGGGCGAACTGAAGTTTAAACCAGGACTAAGCTGTGTTTAACTGATGTATCCACACATCAAGTCGAAAACCTATACCAATGTAAAACAGGATCAAAATTGTCTCCGGTTCTGCGGGACCATTACCACATCTTGAGAACCACCAATTTAAAGCCTATGACTACATAGACTACTTAGTCAAACCCAGACTGCTTTGCTTACATACATTCCTTTAATGAACTGCATACATTGCCTATTCAAGTAAACCCAAGCTAAACCAATATTGACACTATGCAGATTTACATACAGTGGAGTGAGAACTTGAACCAGGAATAACCCAGGTCTAAATCATGGAATAAAATAGCAGAAATTTACTTAATAAAATAAAACAGGGGTTAAACCAGGACTAAATAAGGTCTAGTCTGAAGAATAATTGGATTAATATGGGGAAAATGGATAACTAAAGTCAAAATCAGGTCTGCTAAAACTGAACCATGCCTGGACTAAACCATGACTAAAACAGCAATAGGCTATTTTGTTTTATTTATTTATTTTAAATTGATCCAAGGGGTAGCCCATACAGAGAAAATAATAGGGGACCTAAAATGGAACTCTGTGGCACTCCACAGATGACTAAATTGGAACAAAAGTGCGAAAAGTAAAAAAAAATTAAACCAGGACTAGATTAGGTGTAACCCAAGTCTAATTCAGGACTAAGCTAGGTCTAAAACATCAAACCCAAGCCCCCTAAACTAGAAAGAACTTGCATATCACCAATGGGACCTTTCACACAAACCACTTTGTTTTAATGAACTTCATACAATGCCTATTCAAGTAAACCGAACACTAAACCAACATTGACAATCTACATAAAGTGCAGTGGGACAGTGAAGCGGCTGTGTACGAGACTTGCTGTGTTTGCTTCCATCGAGAAAGAGCAAGGTTTATCAGGGGAGCTGCAGTTTTACGAGCCCACAAACATCTCGTATATAAGAAAAGGGTGGCGTGAAGGTGTGAGGAATGCAGCGCTCCTTTGTAATGCAAATGAGCACACATGTAGTCTATTGTTAGAGTTTTTACAAGAGCTGATAACAGAGCAATACACAGATACAGAGGTTTAGAATTGGTACGTAAAGTTTGGGCTACAAGACCGTCCTTGTTTTTAAGACCGGAGGTGGGTAATAACTTGGCTTGGACATTGTTTGGACCTGATTGTTGTAGTTCTGGTTTAGATCTGATTTAGTTCTGGCTAAGCCCTGATTTACATGTAAAACGTATGTACTGTGGGATTCAAAAGCATTTTGTTTTGCAAAAGAAAATTCACAATTTGTGTTTATTAAACCTTATGTTGTGATATTGTGCATATGTGTAATTGACTATTTATTCATATATTTATCTATCTCTTTATTCAATAGAGACAAGTATGTTTTATGAGTTTATGTCGCACTACAACATTTTAGCCAAGGCTAATTCACAATGCCAGTCCCTACATAGGCTTTCACTCAAAACACAGCACACTATACACAATGCATGACAATACAAAATCACACATTAAAGCATCACAAATACATTTATTCTGATTAGGTTAGTGCAGGACATTACCAAATTCTGGACAATATTTCACATTTCTTACAGTAGGGTCAAACAGTTACTGTTACGTAGTACTGTTTTTCTTCATCACCAAATACATTACTTACTTGAGTGAATATTTTTTAATTTAAGCAATGTTGTTTTGAAAGAACAATACCATGGTAGATTTGATTTTTCTCTATTTATAATAACAGTTACTTTTTTCAACCGAAAAATCATAAATGGTGTTCTTATAGGGCTTCAAGTCAGACCAATTCAAGTTGTCATAGTGTGTCTAAAAATACAAACTTTCCACACTTAAAAATGTCCCTATAAGATGAACTGTAATTTGTCTTTCATCGTCATATTTTTTATTGTAAACTGGAACAAAGTGATTATTTAAAAATATTTGGGAACAAAAGACTTCCTGTCACTGTGGATGCAATTATGTTTTCAGGCACATACATAACAACAATAGAGACAGACTACTTTGTTGTTCATTAAGTTTTAATAATAACAAATAAATTATAGATTTTAGAAGAAGTTGGAGCCCACTTCTGCAACTGTGGCTCAATACAAATACAGTTTATTAAGCAAAGTAATAATAATAACATGGCATCCCATAATCCATCACTCAAAAACATGAAATCACTTAAAAACGAAATTTCAAAAGTTAGAAACACCTTACTAACTTACAGAAAATGTCATCAAGTAATACGATTTTTCTTAAAAATCATATTACTTGAATAAAAGTAAATATAACCCAATACTACCCACTACTGTCTACGTCTGTCCTTTATGCTTGTCTAGTCCTGGTTTGTCTTGATTACCTCTGTTGTAATGTTTTCAGTAGCATTTGTATGTCTGTCTGTTTGTCCATCTGTCTGTTAGCAACTTTACGCCAAAACTACTGAATGGATTTAGATGAAATTTTCAAGGAAGGTCAGAAATGACACACAGACCAGTTGATTGAATTTGAGGAGTGATCTATGATTATGAGCTGCCTAGTTTCATAATGCATTTCAACTGTATGACCCCCCCTGCAATAGTATATTGAATAATTCTATAAAAGCATATCTATGTGGCTGCACAGATGCCTTGGGGGAGGGTCCGTTTGCATTAAAGCTTTCAATGAAATGACCCACATATTGGGCCTATATAGTGTCTGCTTTTAGACAATGAAACTAAATGGATATTAAGATCTAGGCACTAAACACCAGCCATCAAGAGAAGCTGTTACGGGTCACAGCAGATGACAAAGCGCCCATCAGGAGGGCCGCGGAGGGGTCCGGTAATCCCTGGCCCTAAGCTTGAAAACCCCCCCGCCCCTCCCTTCCAGACACATTCCCAGCAGTTTTTATACCGTCGTGGGACAGACTAATCCACCGCCTATACAGTAAACTAGAGTCGCGCTAATCTCAACGAAACCTCAACAAAACGGAGTTAACAGGGCTAGAGTAAGTTTGGTTTGGAACTATGTTTACATCTTGTGGAAATAATGAGACAAGGTTATGACTAAGTTGGCGATCTGTGAAAAGAAATACCAAGAAATATCAACAGTTGAAACATTTTAAAGGTTCAAGTCAAGACCAAAGACATTGCAGATTAGGAGCGGGCAATACAAGATTGGATTGCAGTATGAAGTTATGATGATCTGCTAATCTGGTTGAATCGTGCCACAGTGCATTCATTTATGCTCTGCTCTTCACTGTCATTTACTGTAACAATGGCACTGTTCATATTAATAATAATAAAAAAAATAGTATTATGATGAACAATGGGTTGGCTGTACATGAAATTGTATTTTTTCCTTACACAGAAGACTACTGCTATCAGTGTCATTAGAAAACCTTTTTTTAAGTCCAATTTTTTCATAGAATTTTTTATGAACACTGGCATTGTTATAGTAAAACGATGGAGAAGAGCAGCGCATAAATTAATCTACAAAACATCATAATTATATTGGCGAAACAACGATATTATGGAATCACGTCGGTGTTCGTCTGCATCCGTGTCCGCGTGGCATATTTGGCAAAACACATGGTTGTGTAAATGTCCCCAGCAGGTTTTCTCAAACTGTGGTCTACCTGAGAACCCCAGAAGAAGATTTCATTTGAAAAATAAATCAAAATCTAAAATTACCATAGTCACCCAGCAATTTCAAAATCGGGAAAATGTAGACTAAATTGAGACCATGGCATTTTTTTCCATTATTCCTATGAGGTCCTTGGTTTGAAAAAGTTTAAGAATATGAATTATGTGAAGGAAAATGTTTGGGCATGATTGTTATATCGGCGAAATGACGATATTATGGAATCATGTCAGTGCGCGTCCGCGTTCACATCCGCGTCCGCAGATCCTAGCTGTGAACACAATAACTCAAAAACGAATTGCCGGATCAGTTTCAACATTTGCACATACCATGAAGACACCAAACTGTATCAATTTGGGTACTTCTTCGATTAATATTATTTACGGGCCAAAACTGTGAACGCAATAACTCAAAAAGTCTTTGCTGGATCTTTTTCAACTGTTGAACACATGCATATCATGAAGATGCAGAACTGGATTGAGTTTGGTACATCTTCGATTAATGACAATTAAATAATTCACAAATTGTTTTGATGCACTTTTATTGAGCCAATAATCCTGCTGAACATAAACGAAATCGCGTGAATCTTGATCCGGGCAATTGCATACTTAATGTACATAGGCACATTACAGAGGTCAAATAAAGAATGCCTCTATAGCTCCCCCATGTTTATGACCCCTATGGGACCCTGGACACACTTATTTTGGCAGAGAGCAATGAAACTTGGTACAGTGATCCTCCACAGTGTACCCAACATAAAATATTATTATGACCCCACCCTTCAACAAACAGGAAGTCGGCCATTTTTAATTGAAATTGTAAGGTCAGGTATATTTGACAGCCTCTAACTTGCACAATACCTAATTATCCCCCGGCCCTGAACACATCTGACCAATATTATGGCAGTTACCTCTATAACGCCCCCTATGGACTAAAATAAGAATGTCGTTTTAGATAATTTTTTTCAACATTTGCCACAAACATCCAGACAAATCAAAAAAGTCAAATAGACCCTTCCCATGTTTGTCATGGTTTGGGAGCGAGGTCTCTTAATTGCGCGTTAACAATATTAAAACCCTTAGAAATCACACAATGTTTGATCAAGGTGCAGATATACACCTTGCTGTCGGGGACAACAGCACAGGCCTAGTTGGGTATTGTATTTCTTGCTTTTGGGGGGTTAAATCTATCATTCATAAGGTACAATAGGATTTTAAAAAATAAAATAATATAATAATAATAATAAAAGACTAATCAAGTTGAGAAAATGTTGCATTCTAACTAAATAAAACATATATATATATTTTAAAATTCACAATTTTTTCCAGAGGTGATGGTGTTTGATGGATTAGGTGGATGTTGCTGTACATCCCATGTTTGTATCCTCTTGTCTTAGTCCTGATGAGTTTTCCACATGCCACGTCTTCAACAATAATTAGTGCGGCTGGTGTCTGCAGCAGATGGTCCTGGATTTGTTCTCTTACATAACCGCAGACAGGCAAAGGAATCAACAGTTAGAACGATCAGGAAGCCTTTATCAGGGGCTCGCAGACCACCCTCATCACAGTAAGGGGCGCCCCGGGAGAGAGTCGCTGACCCTAGAGCACAGGGTTCACTTCCTTCACAAACAGTGGGGGGGCTTTCAGTGTTCCACTGTGGGATTTTACTGGTAAGCTAAAGTAGTGTCATTAAATTCCTTTATGTCAATATTAATTTGAAGCTTGTGGGATTTTTTTGCAGTCCTTATAAATTGCAATTCATTTTATATAAACATTATATTATGGAATCATGTTGGTCCGTATCTGCAGATCCTAAGTGTGAACGTGATAACTCAAAAATGAATTGCCGGATCAGTTTCAACTTTTGCAAACCGGTTCATATCATAAAGACGCCAAACTGAATTGATTTTGCTTGAAGTAATTAATTATTAAATGACCTAAAGCTATGAATGCAATAACTCAAAAAGTCTTTGCCGGATCTTTTTAAATTTTCTTAGACAGTTGCATATCATGAAGATGCTGAACTGGATTGAGTTTAGTACTTCTACAATTAATGACAATTAATGAATTAGCTAATTATTTCCCTGAAGCACTTTAATTGAGCCATTAATCCTGCTGAACATAAACAAAATTGCATGAATTTTGGCACAGTGATCCGGGCTATTGTATATTTAATGTACAAAGGCAAATAAAAAATGCTTCAATAGTGCCCCCTAAGGGACTCTGGACACACTTACTTTGGCAGAGAGCAATGAAACTTGGTACAGTGATTCTCCACAGTGTACGCAACATAAAATATTATTATGACCCCGCCCTACAACAAACAGGAAGTTGTCCATTTTGAATTGAAATTGGGAGGTCAGGTATATTTGACAGCCTCCAATTTGCACATACTTTGCCCAATTTGGCTCAAACCTGTAACACCTAATTACACCCCGGCCCTGAACACATCTGACTAATATGATGGTAGTTACCTCTATAGCGCCCCCTACAGACTGAAGAATATTGTAGTTTTAGGGAATTCAAAATTTTTTGGCAAAAACATTCTTCACAAACATCCAGATAAATCAAAAAAGTCAAATAGACTCTTCCAATGTTTGTCATAATTTGGGGGAAGTTTTGGGCCGTTTCGCCGATATACACCTTGCTGTCGGGGACGACAGCACAGGCTTAGTTGTTTATATTATTGACCTGAACATAACTAGATGAGAAAAACCCAACATACTGTACACAAATAGAGCTTCATAGAGTGCATTATCTTTGTGATGACAAACAAAAAAGTCAACAGGCACCATGCAAAGCCACGCCCTGAACCTCCAGTGCCTCTACAGGTTTACAATGGAGCACAGAAATTTGGCAAAAAAAGCAGATGAGATGCAGTCCACTAAAATTGAGCTTAAAAAAGCTGTGCATTTCAAGTGGGACATTTGGTGACACTCCTTCAACTCACCTGGGTATACCGGGTCAGTAGTTGCTTTGTGTTAAATTAGTTGCTATATTTCACTTCAATATAGCTGGACTTTGGATATGTTGAATTTCCTATAGCTGAAAACACACATTCGATGAACTGCGAAGTAGAGAGTGAATGTGTTCGAGCTCGCAGCTCATTGGAAGCAACTTGTGACTATTAAGGTTATTAAAGTGTCAGGCTGAGTTAACAAAAGAGTTTAATCCTGGGACAAAAGAACTACGTGGAACTCCAGACTTGCTCATTTTAATGTTATACTTCACTAACTCATAGACACAAACTCCATACATCCATCTGCACACTGTACCAGGGGCGTACCATTAGGCAGTGCAGGCAGGGACTTTCTCTGTGGCCCCCGGAGATGAAGGTGACCCAAACTGGTGTCAAATCATGTTGTGGCTTAAATATTCATTGTAAGTGCAAGGTTTAGTAGCCTATTGTTGGTGACTTTTGCCAAAATGTTAAACCAAAATATTTTGTTTTGAGAGTTAATTTGCAATTGAATGCACTCTTTACATTTATGAATTTGTTAAATAAATACACATTTTCTTAAGATTTATTTCACCGTTTCAACGCGCTTACATTTTGAACCCATTTTTGATTTACACCACAGTCTCACACTGGTGGTGGTAAACTACCTTTGTAGACACAGCTGCTCTGGCGGAGACATGGCATTCTGCGCCACGGCCTCTCTTGATTTTTTTTATTTTCATAAATACATATATCTATACTTCTTCACTGGGATAATTTAATACCACATTACGCCACTGCACTGTACTCATTGACCAGACCAGAGGGTTGGAGGTATCCTAGCATGCACCCGGGTTCAGAAGTGGGTTAGTCCACGGTAGTGACATAATGGTTTGTGTTGATGTGTGGAGGTGTGTTGAAGTAGCAAGCTGTGTAGTGTATTGATTGGGTGTGTTTCCTATAGAACCACAGGGTACTAGGACACCAAGTTGCATTTAGTGCAGAGTTGATTCCGTATGACCTCTTTTTTTTACTGCGGGTTCTCTCTTATTCATCCCACTGTTCTTAAGACATGCTTGTGAGGAGAATTGGTGAATGAATGTGAAAGTGAAAATGTGTCTCTTTGTTAGCCCTATAACTAACTGCCCATTGTATAGGATGCACTCTCCGCAGCTCCTAGCTGTGAACACGATAACTCAAAAACTAATTGCCGGATCAGTTTTAACATACCATGCATACCATAAAGACGCTGAATTGTATCAATTTGGGTGCTTCTACGATGAATATTAATTAAGTTATTCATTACTTACGGGCCAAAACTATGAACGCAATAACTCAAAAAGTCTTTGCTGGATCTTTTTCAACTTTTGAGCACAGGTACATATCATAAAGATGCAGAACTGGATTGCGTTTGGGACTACGATTAATGACGATTAAATAATTCACAAATTGTTTTGAGCCAATAATCCTGCTGAACATAAATAAAATCTTGTGAATTTTGGCACAGTGTTCCGGGTTATTGTACAGTTAATGTACATAGGCAAATTACAGAGGTCAAATAAAGAATGCCTCTATAGCGCCCCCATGTCTATGGGACCCTGGACACACTTACTTTGGCAGAGAGCAATGACATTTGGTACAGTGATTCTCCACAGTGTACCCAACATAAAATATCATTCAAAGAAAAATGTTTGTGTCTTATTTGTGGAAAGACAGTTGCAATATCAACGGCACAACGTGGAGAGACACTACAGAATGAAAGCTTTGATGGGAACTACCCACCCGGCAGCGCATTAAGGACAGAAAAAGCCTGTGAGTTAAAGGCAGCTTTAGACAAGCAACGGACTTTTTTCACGAGGCCTGAGGAAAAATCCCAGAACGCAACCGATGCGTCGTTTAGAGCTGCACACTTTTTGATAAAGAACAAGAAAGCCTTTTGGATGGGGCAGTTTTTAAAGAAGCTGTGATGAGCGTCGCCAACACAATCTTCACAGATGAGAAACATGGTCCCGATGTCATCTCTGTGCTCGCCGATGTCCAACTTGGAACAAGTACGATGGCTAGACGAGCGTTATCTGTGTCTGAGAACTTAACGGAGCAACTGGACAGGGATCTCGCTAAGTGCATGTGGTTTAACATCCAGTGTCCCTCCTGACTTTCAAATGTTTGAAGAGATAAACATAAAGAAATGATTCATGTTTATACATCTTTTTCTTATCATTACTATTGTGTGAATTATTGATTATAATTGTGGAAAATTATTACTATTGATAGGTGAGCAATCAGTTCCCATAGTAATAACTGCTGCTATTATTATTATCATTACTATTACTATAGTGGTCCGTGGTTTTGTTATTAAGAAGTTTATAGCATAAAGGTCCTGAGTAGCCCTTCGTACTACTCAGTACCCATGAAATAGCCCAAAGGTTGGTGAACCCTGCTCTATGATATACAGTACAGACCAAAAATTTGGATACACCTTCTCATTCAATGAGTTTCCTTTCTTTTCATGACTATTGACATTGTAGATTCACACTGAAGGCATCAAAACAATGAATTAACACATGTGGAAATATGTACTTAACAAAAAAGTGTCAAACAACTGAAAATACGCCTT
>JAVQKC010051653.1:0-19100 GCA_036025475.1 Philypnodon macrostomus | reverse complement strand
TACTACTACTACTACTACTACTACTACTACTACTACTACTACTACTACTACTACTACTACTACTACTACTACTACTACTACTAGGCTCACTCTTTATTCTATCCTTGACTTTGTGTATTGATGATGGTAAACCTTATGTTACTGGGTGGTCTGGGGCATAATACTAAGTAATTGACCTTCATTGTCCAGCGTGCCTTAATTTTTAGGCTATTTATAGCCATTTTTAGAGGGTCATGCATTCAGTGGAGTATACATCTAATGCCTTATTGTTTAATTCTATGCATTAGTACAAAACTGGTAACACTAACACAACAAGCATTCAATTTACAGTTGTATGTTCTCTAAACTGACTGTTTAGGCCACCAAGTTCATATACACCAAACTATGTACTTGTATAAAGGCTATTTGTACGGTAGACAATAGAGCCACTGTGCCCGCCCACCTCTGGTTCTGGAAGTAAAATTATCATTTATTTTTCCCATCTAGACTTTTTGAAAAATACCTCCAAACTTATGGGGGAAACCATATAAAGGAAATGGCAGGACTACACCCTACTTATTGGCCCACCAGGTCAGTACTACACATTCTTATTTTCCTCTATGGAGCTCTATGGAGCATTGTGGTAAGACACAGAAAGAATGCAATGAATATAGACTCATATCATACTCATACTTGTATAACCCTCATGCATCTATCATGGCATTTTGTTGCCTCTTGTTTTTTTCTTTGGACCAGTTGAACAGTGTTTAAGCTGATGGAATGACATTTCCCAAAGGAGTGTAAGATATTTAAATTATCAACTTCAGTTTTTAAAAATGATCAATAATACAGACAATAATGATCTGCAAACCTTTGAACCAGTCAGGTCTATCGTGGCAGTTTGTTGCCAATTGGAACCCATTATAGCTGCCTTTATCCCTAGTATTTTACAGTATTATTTTATACAATCTGGGTAAAGTAGCTTTCATTCTAAACTCAGGACTTGAAATGAATAGATTTTTAATGTTTTTGCCAAATGAAGTAATTTGGAGCAATTTGTCTTCAATAGGCACATATAATGGCTTACTGCATTCCAGTGATTTGAATGAATGACTCAATTTTAACATAGGTGAGATCCTGAGGCTGTTGTGCTGAAATGTCATACATGAACAGAAATCATCATCAAATATGTATTGGCAAATTAGAGTCAAATACGTCATGGTGTATCATACCCTCCATGTACTGTGTATTCTTATAGCTGCAGAATACAACATTTTGAGTTCCCAGGCAAACCTGGCTTTAGGCACATGTTGAGAGCACCTGCAGATTTTTTCTTTTCTTTTCATAAAAAGTGTCACACACAACTCTGCAACAGCCCAAATATCTAAAGTCAAAGACCATTTTACAGACCTCAAAGATACAGCTTCAGAGAAAACAAAAACAAACTCTGGCACTGTTTATAAATATATGCCTTTTTATTTTGTATTTTTTTTAGGAATCTGGGTAAGTGCAGTAAGCAGGCGGCAATGCAGTAAGCACATCACTGGAGATGATGTAAATGTATATGTAGAAGTCTACATTCTCTCCACTTTGATTTACACCAATCACTAAACCACAAACAGACTCTACGTTTCACTACAGTTAGAGAGGGCGAGTGATCATGCTAATGGAACCCTGTATAAATCATTACTACTTTGTGATCTCATAGGGATTTGAAGGGTTAAAATGGTAAATTTGGATGACTTTTTGTTTTTTATGATGAGGACCAATCCAAGTTTAAAAACTCAAGTCATAAAAAGTGGGAAAAAAAGAATTATGTATTAATTTCTGAAATCTGAAACAAATTGCCTGAACAACTTTAGTTCGAGTTTGTTGGAATTTTCTGCCACCAGCACAAAAAACTAAAGATGCATAAAAATAATTGATACTGAAAATCATTGACACACATCTAGTCTCAGAGTTGAGTAAAAAATAAAAAACTCTCTTGTTAAAAACTATTTGAGCGGATAATTGTAAAGGGTTTTTCTCAATGTAAACTAATGGTGGCAACAAACTACCCAAACAACCTGAGATGGATTTTTTTTTGTTTTTGCTCACTCAGACCAAAATATCAATGCATCAGTGTTGTTGTGAGTCAGTAACCTATCACATACTGAGTGAAACCAGTGGCACTCTATCATATACTGTACTCATTTATGAGGTTGTCTTCCAACCAGTCCAATGAGCAAAGAAACTGGCATTTAAAGGATTCAAAAATAAATAAATAAAGGCCTCAGTTTGTGAGTGGCAATAAACTGCCCGATCAGAGTGTATACTGAAAACGAACAATGCATAAGGGTTAAGCAATCTGTTTTTCTCACGGGACTGATGACTTATGAGAGACAGGGACACCAGGTCGTTGCACACGGGACTGATTTTTCATTAAGAGATGCAATAGGAAAGTGATTGAAGCATCTGACCCCGTAACAACTCATTTAGCCAACACACTTATTCTGAAGCTGTTTAATTAAGGATTCAAAAGTTCCATTGTTACCCTTCTCTGTTACTGACAATTCTTTACTGTATTTGTTGGACCTTTAAGAGGATCATATCATAATAAAGCTTTAGCCTATACTCTACATACTGAGATATTGGTTTCAGGTGTTGCACCATCTTAACTTTTTTATTATTTGTTGTGATCCAATGCTCCAATGACAAACTGAGATATTTCTGCTGAATGTTGTCACAAATATTATGGCTACAAACCTATTGTCTTCGTGAACATCTGTAAAGTATTGTTTGAGTATTCTTTTTTATTTTTTATTTTAATTGATTCAGATTTAATGAGTTAGCATCATTTAATGCCAGTGTAAAACCCAACATATCCTTCAATGATCTATAATAAAAGCCTTGACTGAACAGACTCATTCAAACACATCCTAAAACATGTCAAACACGGCTAAACAATAACTGTTGTATGCTTTTCTTGTTTCCATCTGTTTCAGAGAAAATGTAAACTCTGAGGATGTTTGCACAAATTATTTTAAAACAATATAATAACAAAATGTGGCAATATGTCTGAAACAATATTTGGATTAATAATGATTCCATGTTTTTTGGGATCTTCCGTTCGAAAGATCAGATCATTAAAAAAAATATCTGGTAATTGTACCCTGGGTTGTTTTTGAGGCCAAATCAGAAGTAGCACACATTTTGTATGTGCATAATTTTAGCCACCTTTGGGATCTCAATGACACCTTGATGATCTGACATTTTCAGGCCTCTATTAGCTTTAATTTATTTTAATAAATTTGTAAGTTAAAGTTTTAGTGACAGTTTGGCAACTCTGCTGCACCACAATGAATGTCCTACCTAATACCAAACCTCATTCTGCCAAAAATGTGTTTTACTAAATTCTAGAGAACCCAGCGTGCCTGAGGTTAACCAAAGTGCCAGTAAAAATCCATTCTAACCAAGGCCTGCACAAGATAATTATATCAAAGCCTATTTTAATCATGCTTTCTAAGTTGTTCTAATGAAACTGCTTTTATTATTGTGACAAACACGGCCAGTGCGCAAAGCTCTAGAAGAATAGCATTTAAGCCGATAAAAGCAATTTCCAAACATAATTGAGAACATGTTTCAATACATATGCATGAAAAGGGGATTTTCCATATGACCGCCTTATACGCCCATGTAATTGATTGAGGGGACGACCTGTTATGTTAAATGTTATTTGAGAACCATCAAAATGAGCAAAATTGCAAATTGCCCAGCTTGTATCTGAATTAATACCTCATTCATCATCATTATGAGTTGATAAGTTAATTGAGCTATAGTTGAATTAATGTCATGTAATATATGAAAGTAACATTTGAACAGAGGCAATGATTTGAGACAAACAATGTGCAGGCTGCTTTAGAAGCATAATGGTGGCATAAATCTCAGCAGGCTGCCGTCCGCATTAGTCCTTTCCCTATAGTAGTAATCCAACAAGAGCATTTGATAGGCTGCTACTTCATGTACATGTTTGACTAACCATTGGCGGGGCTTTTGATTGGACACTTAATGACAAAAGAGGCATTGAACATTTTAAAATCAGGCGATAATTGCCTTAAGATTTTTTGTTCTCGTTATTTTGTCTGACCAGGGGATTTTCAATATACAAGAGGCTTGTTTTCCCACTGAAGACTGTCCCAAGATAAACTTTCTAGCAAAAAAATACTAAAATAAATACAAAACAAAGTCAGTTTCACGAGAATGTGTTGTAATTGGGGTTAGACACTATAAAACGACTATTTTAGCACAATAAATGCATTTAGTGATAACAAAATCTCTCTATATTTAAATAGCCTATTAATTAGGACGATTACTGCTGTTATTATTTTTGTTTTCTACGTCCGTATACGTCCAAAAGCTTGGTGCGTAAAGAGTTTCAATTCGGTTGTCTCAGATAGTTCATGAAGACCCATCTCTCAGCCTCTGACCACAGCCTCTCTCTGCGCGTCTCCTAGTTCCACCTTAAATGCGTTTTGGCCCCGCTTGCTCCCTGTAGTTTAGGTTTTTTGTCCTTCCCGCAGCAGCTGTCACCCTGTATTACTCGCAGTCAGCTAAATGAAACATTATTCTAAACATATGCATCGTAATCAGTCCGGTCACACTTACAAGAACACGCGTTAATAAGGCAATCAATCATTCTGGAACAAGCAAGTTGTTCTGTAACAGCTCATAAACAGTGTGTAATGAAGAATTGGAGGTTACCATGACACGGCGCTGATCAGATAATCAATGTCAAAGATGCGATGAATGTCAGTAAATGTAGTTTTCATGTCGTTTCTATAAAATCTTCAATTTACAACAAGCAGTTCAATTACCCTGAAAATACAGTCAATTAAATGGGGGTGATTGGACAGTAGGGGCAGGATCATCGATCTTTGCATTTCTATCTCGCTGCTGGACACTTAATTTGGTTTTTCTATTAGCACCGAAATAAAGAAAATATAAAATATATTAAACAAGCCAAAGATTTATTTTCTTGTCAAAAACCATTCAGCGAAGGTGACAGACAGTCCTCTCTGCATGATGAATACTTTTTTTTCCTTGGCTCCTGCGCATTGGATACAGAACTAATCGTGTTATTGTGGCCAGTGTTTTTCTGGCCTCTGTCTTCTCATTTTTACACCTCCATCCATCTCAATGCCTTTGTTGTATGGGTTGCAACCCTCGCTTTAGTAAAGAGCAAGGAAACACGGTGATATATCACGCCCATATTTGCTGCCCTAATCCTATTTCTTTTAATGGGGACGTTCAAAAAAGCAACTTATCTTAAAGTCCCACGGGGGCATTCTGGTGGAGGCTATATTTTAACCAAGTGCAATTAACGACAGTATCAGCTTGTATCATTTAGAGGTAATGTAAAAGTAATGGTAAATTATAGGGCCGGAATGACCCGTGATGGCAGGCCTCATATTCCCAGAAGCTTTACGCGCCGGTTTAATTACTACAACGAATTGTTGTCTATAGAAATTGTGTCAGCGCCTAAATAAGCTCGACACGTCTTCATTGTCGCAGATATAGGAGCCCATTGTGTTGTTCCATAGCCTACAATTCCATCAATGTCTGTGCCATTAATGTGCAGCAGCCCAAATATGTAAGGTTTTTTTTTTATTATTTAGTTTCCAAGAACAAACACGATCAATAAATAACATGATTTACATTTCATATTGCACATTATGTTCAAGTTAAAATATTTCAATTCATACAGTCATTGATCATTTAAATACATTGATAAAGTTACAACAGAGAGCCCAGGGACAAAGGCCAATAAGAATTGAGTATTTCAGTGCTTTCGTTTCAGCCTCAACTTTTGAATTTTGTCACGGGACTATTTTTGGGCGAGTCCAATTTGTAGTAGGCTATGGTCCATCCAGTGTTTAACATTAAAAAACATTCAGCAAGTCACAGAAAATAAATAAAAAGCAAAAAATACCCTAAGCAAATTCGTAAACTGAATATAGCCTACCCACAATGGCGCGTTTTAAGTCGATCAGTAGAACGAGTCATGACATCTGGAAATATTTCACGATTTACATTTCACATGTTTTATAATTAACATATCGCTCAATGTCCCAACAGGAACGGATAAAGTAGCCGGTCATTTGAATAGGCGCGGGCAGAAGGTGAAGTCAGTCTATGAGCCCACTTCAGTAGACAGCCCCTACAGGAATATAACAACACTGGACTTCACTTAACGAGGTCTGCCATGTAAATTGAACAATGGCTACTACAAGTGTGGAGGTATTTTCTATTTCGACGCTCATAGTAGGATGGTGTTTCATTTGGAAGCCCTCCTTGTTTGCCTCATAGGCCTACGGTACTTTCTGTATGTCGCTTTGCTTTGTTCCAGCTCTTTTGTATGTCTAATGACTTCCCTCCGCGGGTTGTTAGCACATGACAGCGGCTCTCCCAACGACCAACTGCACTACAGCCGTGTATTCAAAGGAGCTACATCTGTATATGATTGGCAATTTTTGTCATGATCCTCTCATTATTAACATAAAAATTGACGCGGTGCAAAATGATATGCACCTTGTTGCTGATTAGGGGTGTCCCTATAGAGCACAGGCTGGGTGTAAGAGATGGTATTGCTGCCAAAACCTCAGTCTATTAGGTCTAGTGAAGAAAGATGGCCCGGAAGCACCTTCGCCTAGCTAAACTTAGACGACTGAATTATCTCACAGTGCTGCGCTAACATCAGGCTCATGACGCTCACGTGTACAAACTGCGCACTTTCAAAATGCCAGCTCTGCTGTCATAAATAAGTTGCGCGGATTTTGCTATTTATTAATAATAAATGATTATGGCGCAGATTCAGGCAAAGTGACAGTTAAGCCCGCCTGCTCAAATAAATACAGTCAAAAGAAACCATTGATTGGAGCAGGCGATGGCACATGTAGGAAGTTTGAACTGGTGCAAAGTTTAGGGTCAAGTCTGTTGAAAATATTTCCTGTTGGTTTTACAGTGCTGTCAGACGATGCTCTACCTATTGTGACCTGTCCTAAAGAAGGACATGAGTTTCTTTTAGTAATGGACACCTTGCAGCTTGCGGCTGTGCTGAGTTATCTGTTCAGCGAGGTCTCTTCTCGTTGGTCTGGAGATGGGACAGAAGTCTTGCTGAGGACAGCGGCAGAGTACGGCAAAAATCCGCTCTCGGAGCGCTGCGTGGATGCTGTGCAGGTAAAGTCAGTGGTGCTCCGTGAGCCCAGCACGCTGGCCGCCTGACTGCTGTGGCAGCTCAGACACGAACACGGCCCGCTGGCCGAGGGAGCACTCACCGCTGCAGCCGCCGCTGCTGCCGCGGCAGCTGCTGATGCTGCGGCCGAACTATTGAGGCCTGCAGGCGACTGGTACAGTCCCGGGTGCCTGAAGCTGCACAAGAGCTCCGGCCTTGAGTAGGGGTGCGAGAGCGCGCGGAAGGTGTCGAGAGGACGGATGGAGGTGGCAAAAGGTGACGAGGCGGCACCAGAGGCTGCGGCGGCCGCTGCTGCCGCCGTGACCCCGACGTGCGGATAGTAGTGGAGAGGCATGTGTGAGTGGAATGGGTAAGGTAGACTTCCGGTGGCAGCCGCGTGCGTCATCATGTAGGTGTAGAAGCTGGGGTCTGCGGGATGCGGCCACGACATCGCCAAACGCTGCCTCTTGTCCTTCATTCTTCGGTTCTGGAACCAAACCTGCACAGAGCCCACATCCACATCAGTGCACCATCACTCCACCATCAGCCCACAGACAGGTCACACAGGCCACAGACAGGCCACAGGAGCTCCTGTGACTATCACATCAACACACGAGTCTGTACGCGCCTCATAGGCACGGGGCATGAATGAACCATACGCTGCTATCTGTTACAATGATAACTAATTATAGCCTAATTATTTGGCTATTACGAAATTAATATTTCTAAAATAAAAATTAAACAAAAAACAAAGTAGATTAAACAAAACAAGAGCGTAAAAGTTTCGTTTGTGAATGAAATAAAAAACACAACAGGTCATTTTTAGGGCTTCAAATATAAATCTATAATTCTATAAAACTACTTGTATATAATAATAATAATAATAATAATAATAATAATAACAACAACAACTTTTCACAAATTATTTTTGCCCTCATTATTTTGCCTATTGTTTAGCCAAAGGGATAGGCTTTATATTTGGGTTATCCCTATACGCATTTTTACGCACGACGCCTATTATATCCTGTGAGCTAAATGCTCGCGCGCAGCGCCATAGAACAGCAGAATAATGAAGATGAATGTGCACCTTGATAGTGGTTTCGGGCAGATTGAGCGATGCTGCCAGCTCACACCTCCGCGGCCTTGACACATAGTTTTCCCGGTAGAACTCCTTCTCCAGTCGGCCGATCTGCTCCCGCGTAAAGGCGGTGCGGTATCTCCGGACCTGGTCGCTGTTCGCTGAGCTGCCGTTCATGTTGGACAGCGAGGAGGAGCTGGTGTTGGAGGACGCCGAGTTACTGTCTGAGAAACCTGGACAAAATGATAAAACACTCTTTAATCCATTCTGTCGGAAATTAATGAAAATATTTTAGCAATCACAATTCTATTAAATCTGTTTACTCCTGTTTGGATCGGCCTTTCAAAACACAACATAAAACATATCACAGGGTTACATATAACATAACTGTAATGGAATAATTGGCATAGGAATAATAATAAATAATTGCTGTAGGTTTACTTTAAAAAGTTCGGTTCTTATTTATGGCACACATTTTATATAAGCCTAATATAATCAATTATAATAAAATAAAAATGTCTGGTCAAATGAAAATACAAAAAAAGTCTAAAATAGACTATGCTCCAGTATAATAAATATGCCAGCAATAATGTAATAATAATAATAATAATACAGATATTGTGTAACTATAACTAAAACATTAAAACTAGTTGTATTATTATTATTATTATTTTAGTGTGATGGCCAGGAAGGGCATACGGTGTCCGGGTACCTTTGTTGTTCTCCTTGTGCTGGCTCGGGGAGCGGTGCGCCGGGCAGCCCACTTCCACATCGCTGTTAATATCAGACTCCTGGGAAACTTCGGAGTAAAGACTCATCTTCTTCCGGCTTTCTGAAGAGGAGATGTCCGCCGAGCTGTTGTCGCTGCTGTGGTGTGAGCCGAATAGACTGTCTATCTCAAACTTGCCTTTAGTCGGGATATCCCCCAGGTTACCATGGAGGGACGCGGAGGTGATCCTGGGGCTCAAACGACCGCTGTGCTGCGAGTTTTCCAGGGCCTCGAGCACGGAGTTCCCCGGCGCGTCCGTCAGCCTCTTCCCCGCCACGGGACTATGCAGCCCTCTCTCCATCAAGATCATCTCTTTCCTTATCCTCTCCATCATTAAGCCTCACCACGAAATAACACCCACCAAGACTTGTCCGGGGGGCTGGAGTATACACCAATGGGCTTGCGTCGGAGCTAAATCCGCATGCAACTCGCCAAGTGTCTCTAAATAAGTGTCTTTTTATAACGCGCAAAATGAAAGAATGGCGACGGGCTCAAAATGAGTCGAGCATCCTCCCCACAGCAGCAGAAATGTCATTCATCAAAAAGTGCGCGCTGTTCGCTCTTCTAATGCTCGGCTGACGTCGCTCCAATGATCATTTATTGTAACAGGTTTATAAGCAAATAAATAGGAGAGGGCTGTCACTTGATGATGGAGGCGGCCTTCGGTCAGACGAATAATATCCAAGTGAGAGCGGAGTGGAGCGAGGTGCTGCGTTGTCCCTGTTACATCTCTGAGTGTGATCCACGCTGCTCCTGGGTTTGGCCTCTTGGCTCAAATTGACAGTCTGATTAATAAAATGAGGCCGGCAACGTTTCTCTCTTCATTTAGGAATATTATCATGCTTTGATTCTCTATTGTTCCCCTCCTCTTCCCCGCCCTCTCCTTTTGGAAGCGGTGTCTGTTATTTACACCCCCATTTTCTCGCTTTTTCCAATCTTTTGTCCAGTTTTGTCTTTTTTTAATCCCCAGGCGCACATTTTTTTACAGCTTTTGGCATTTTTCGATTTGCTTTTTTTTACATTTATGCATCTGCTCAAAATAGATACTTTTTTTTTCAAGGTTATAATATCTAGTCCACAGTATTAGAATAAATATTAGGCTATATGATGCAGAAGACATTCTTGGATTCTGGCTAGACGTCAACCATATCTGTGCGTAAAATGACCCGTTACGCATTCTCTATTTCTATAGACGTATCCATTTTTTGTTTAATGGAACATATTTAATAATCCAATTTTAGATTCACTTAAAGCTTTCATTATTGTGACTGAAAATAAAAGCATCAAACAGAAAGGTTAGCCTATATGTCTGTATTTTTTATTATTACTGTAAAATTGAAATATTGAATTGTTTGATTGTGATAGAGGCTGGTTCGCGTGCACAGTGAATTAACTCTGAAGAAGAAAGAGTGGATACAACACGCGTGGTGGACTCCCGGTCCCTTCTTTAGAGCTGCCGTCAAAACCGGCTTCTGCACGTCCTGTGGCGCTCCCTGTTGGCTTCTGACAGGAACTGCATATGAATGTGACAGTTCTCCAGGTAGGTGTATTAGAATCTCAAGGTGTTTGGCCACTTATTTTTGACAAACAGCATGATTTCCCAATAAACCGGGTCTTACAAACCTCATGTTTTTAGCAGTAGTTCAACTTCTTCCCACCATGTAGAGGTGTGTAACTAAATAGTGAATAAATGTAGCGTACCTCAGGACTAAAGTTGATCAAATCAGCCACTCACAACCCCTAGTAGGCCAAAGGGAGGGGCAAAACAATTGAATTTCTATCAAAAATAGTATTGACCATTCCAAAAAGACACCTACTGGCCATTTTATACAATAGATCTATATTTTGTGGCACCCTGAGTGGTCTGCTGTGGCTCCTCATGTTTTGTATTCTTATGTGTTCAGAGGTGGTCTCAGATTTGTTATCCAATGTTGCTTTTCATGATCTCAAACCAGTCTCTAACCTCTGCTCTCTGAATACAAGTATATCCTTTACTTCTCTGTAAACCTCAGACATGGTTGTATGAGAAATCCCAGTTGATCAACTATTTCTGAAATATGTGGCACCTATAACCAGGCCAGTTTCAAAGTCACTTAAATGACCTGTCCAATGCTTTGTTTGAACTTCAGCATCTTCAACATATGTGATGCATGATCAGATTTTGAAAAGGTAACAAGCTCTTCCTAATAAAGTGGCCAGGGAGTGTATAATGAAAATACTGCTCAAATTCTTTTCTCTCTCCACTTTTAGAATTTTAACTCTAGTTTGGAGCAATTCCTTTAAAGTTATTATAGGCTTGAAGACATTTTAACTTGTACTCAAGGCTGTTTCTAAAAGTAAAAGTAACATCAGTCCATTGTCTGTGAATAGGGCTCATTTATATTTCTATTGCAAATCTAACAGGTACCCAGTAATGTAAAAAAAGTCTAATATGACAAAAAAACGTAATTATAATCTATGGAAATGAACTGATGTTGAATTCATGTCAGGAGCTGTTATTTGTATTACCTGTCCTCGTTAGTTTGCACATTTGCAATGATAAAGTTGTATATTTGTATCTGTTTTCATTTCAATTGCATTAGTTTAAAAAAACAACTATTACCCTATAAACAATACATAACTACCTCCGCCAAGGCAGCGCATTGCCCCTGTATACTCAATTGTTCTTTTAGCAAAATGGTTTAATATAGAACCCCTAAAGGTTCAAATGTGTATTTAAATAAATGAGCATAATACCAGTTAACAGTTGTAAATAATGTTCAATGTTATTACATTAAACGTGATTCGTTGACAGCAATGTGTGTCACACTAAAATGCAAACAGAATGTGCAGATGCCTGTGATGCAGTAGATTGGGAAACTGTGAAACACTATCCAAAAAATAAACTATACATACATATTCCTTTCCACAGCAAGTAAAGTTTATTTGTGATTTCCTGACACAATAGTGTTTAGTACTGGTACCATTGCTGTTCCCCTTTTACAGTAATGACTGTGTCTGCACTGAGGCAATCCAATACATAGTAAAGTTAATAATGAGCACATTATTATTATTATTATTATTATTATTATTATTATTATCATTATCATTATCATTATCATTATCATTATCATTATTATTATTATTATTATTATTATTACAGTGGCTGTAATTCCTGCAGAGCTATTGTGTATATTTGGACTTTTATGTGCTGGTGTTTTTCAAGCTTTTTTTTTTTGCTTTAGACTGACAACAGGCAGTCTTCCCCTGCTGGTACTTCACCACAGAAGAGAGGCAGGTGTTGGATTTCACAACACAGGGGAGGTGGTGGAGGAGGCCTTGGCCCAATGAAGGAGAAATTCTTTGAATAAATCCTGGATCCACGCGTTGATCCGGATCAGTCCCAGAATCGAATCACTTCTTCCTTGTGTCATCGCTGAGCTTCCCTGAAAATTCAGTTCACTTGTTTCTGCCAGTAACAAAAATAAACACCACAACACAATAACTTTAATGGTAAACCAGATGTAATTATTCCTTCACAAAGAAATTCCAATCAGCTTTGAGTCTCACCCTACACTGTCTTTATGGGTAATAATGCTCATACTTGATTTAAACAAATACAATGCTTTATTCCCATGTATTTCAGTAAGAGTGATCCTGCGTACAATATCAGGACTGTAATTATAGATGTATTAATTTATCTAAGCGTAATTCTTTAATGCGTCTGCTGACATGCGCAGACCGAGTTTAAGGTTATAGCCACGTCCCTCAGCAGCCAATACTTTGATTAGACTGACATCTAGTGGTCAGCCAAAGAAACTACACCGTACACGGTCATTTCCTCCCCTCGAGTTTATCCAAAAATGTTTTTCTTGTACACGGACGCCATCTAGTGGCCTCTCTTTGTAAATGAGAAACACGGTATATTTCTGTACAACCCTAATGAGATTCACAGTCACTATCTTCACTCTTAAATCACACAGACTGCCTTTGCTGCAAAAAAGGCGCCTCTGTCCGCGGCCAAGGATCAGGCCTGGATTTAACATTTTAACTATTCAGATTTAGTATCTGCTGAATAGCTTTTTTTTTTACTGTATAAAAAATATTGGTTCAATGTGATGATGGCTCTTGATGGTAAATCTATATTTCTGTTTTTATAATACATATAGATATGATAAATGGGTTCTCTGGGCATGTTACAAATTAAAAAACTGCACAAACACAAAATCAAGGTCGTAGTTTTACTGAAATAAGATCGAAATAAATGTGAAGGCACCTGTGATTACTGTGTTTCCACTAACGCATCAGAAAAGGAGTGGGATGCTTTAGAATCCCACAAATGATTCACCACATTTCAATTTAGCTTCCAACAGTGTTTCAACATAATGTGCTTCATGGGGCGCAACAGTGTCATCTATGAAACTCACAATATTTATACAGTTTTTATCTTTATCTCTATACACATTTCTTTAGACTTGTTTATTATGTTAGAAAATAGAAACTCTAATAATGAATAGGCCTACCTGGTACTTTATTTTAAGCCCTGCTGAATCCTCTGTCCCATGTCTTGGATGGCCAAAGTTCAAGGTGTTAAAAATACTTCACGCTGGCAGCAGTGGGGGCAGTACAGTTCCTACGGGGCTCCAGATTTGTCTCAAAAAATATGTAGGAGATCATTTCTACATGAAGTCTTTCTGTGCCTAATATTTAACAAAAACATTATGTATCCCTTAGTTTGAGTAATGAATAATGATGAATGATAATCTATAATATTATATAATGACCTTATATAGAAGTGCACAATCCGACTTTTTCATTACCAATACCAATCCTGATCTCTACTTGGATTTGCCGATACCTGATACCACCGATACGAATGCAGAAACTAAAGGCATAGAACAAAATGTATCACATTAGGTCACCTGGTCATTATATATATATATATATATATATATAAAAATGTATATGTGATACATTTTGTTCTATGCCTTTAGTTATATATATTGATATATACAGTGACCTTCAAAATGGCTACCTTTTGCATAAATATGTTTGTTTAATGATTGCTTATTCACTAGAAGTAGAAGTTCCTAGTGTCCCCGCTCCTGTAAGACTGCACCACCATCCACTCTGTTCAGTTATTTGACCTTGTCTATTTTGCACTGCTCATTATATGTACATATTCACCTCTGTAATTAAATATGGTCTACAGTTTATACAATCACATACACCCAACATGTTTGTATCTAATCTCTTGTATATTTATGTCATTTTGTGTTTCTGTATTTATTGTATGTTTAGACTTATTTGTTCTGTGTTTGCACCAAGTACCGCAGCAATTTCCTAATGATGTGAGCCTGTTCACTCATTTTGGCAAAAGAACCTTTCTGATTCAGATTCATATTTATAATAATGTGAGTTACAATGTAATATAATGCACTCTGCCCTTTTATATATCTGCTCACATTAGACTAACGGGAATTATAACGGCTCCAGTATCGGCCTCATTCACTGATCTAACAATCCAGCTGCCGAGGCCGAAGGTGAGACCCGATCCATGGGAATGAGTGCCTCTCTAATCGTATATGTCATATGTATATAACATTGTTTTTATTAGTAACTTTCTTTCTTTAGGACAAAGCCATATTTCCAAAGACCATAAGAATCATGGCACACTCTTGCCTACATCAGGGGTGTTTGTTTATTGTGACCTGTTTAGTGATTACTATTATACAGTTATTCTCTTTTCTGCTATTTGCTGCTAAACTCCTTGCTGCCCCTCTCAACCCCCCTGACATAAATACACCATATAGGAGGAGAAAACAATATCTAAACATATGCTCACGAATACCAGAATAAATACATGTTTATCAGTTACATAGTGTCTTACACAAACATGTGTCAGAACCCATCTCAAAATACACTTTAAAATACACATAAATAAAACATTTAAAATACAAACAGATCTTTTTATATTTATTAATCAGGTCAGCACATTGCTGCACATTTATAGGATCTCACAATGACATTGTACAATCTATAGTCTTAATCTGATTTGGCTCACAATGCAATCCTGGCGGACAGTGAAAGGCTCCATGCAAGAGCATTATTAAAGATCCCACTATTATTACCATGTATATAAAAATCTGAAGATTCTGAAAAAACTTACCAACAGAAATAATACAGAGCAGGAACCTGCAGAAAGAGACGATAACAGGAAACACTGATCACGTTTGGAACAACATGGAGGAAGTAAACGGAGTGTTTCTGTGGTTATTGAATAAGGAAGAGTTTGAATTGATATTTTTTTTAAACTTGCAATGTCCCTTTCCACACCTCCCAATAATCATTATCATCCATAAAGTATAAAGGACTCACGCACAATACCGAACTGTATGCTTTATCTCACTCTCACATAATATTGTTAACTATACATGTGTAAAAATATCTTCACACATTGAATTTAATGAAACGATAATACATAGCACTGATGGAGAAACAGACATGATATTTGTGCTCAAATTATAAGAAATGTTCCAAACTTAACAAATTCCTACACTATGACAGAGAGCTGATGGGAATTATTTCACGCGCTCAGCGTAATATAAATGGACCTGTAGGGTGCAGATACAACACTAATGGAGCTTCTGTTATCGTCTTACGCACAAAATCCCCAACACAATTCAAGTGTGGATTAGTACGAGTCCTGTCTAATCACCAGACTCGAAGGCGCAGTTGTAGTAATCATATCCACAATCTTTTTTCAATTGTTTTAATTAAGACCGCAATACTTTGACCAAAATGCTATTTAAAAAGCACTCAAATCTGAAACACGCTGTTCCATGCGGGCGGCCTTTTACGCACAACCTAAAATTAGATTTTTGTGCGTAAAAGGCTTGTTACAGGCTAGTTTTATTTCTAAAAACGGACAAATGGCCTCTAACAGTAGGCTACCGAACCCGTGCAACAAACATACAACATACTTCATATCATTTAAACATAACTTACTGAAGAACTCCAGAAACCCTCAACAAAAACAGTCTGGTTAAAATGTGCGCTCTGGATTTGAATGGGCTTTTTTAGTATTTCACGATAATACAGTAAAGTCTCACACAAAGCGTATCTCATATTTGATCAAATTTTTCACTGATTTGTTTGCGTTTGACCTCAGTGGCGATACGATGATAACGAGGATGATAACTACAGCGTGAAATATTTGCTTTAGTATTTTCCCTTGTCAAATAAGTACGCTTCATGAACATTAGACTGTAAAATATCGATACTCACGTGTTGGGGATAAGACAGAACAAAACTCATGATATCAAATAAAAATAATAGATCAAGCTAGTTTCGCGCAAAATCCTCCCAACTCAGCTCCCACGCCGTTTAACTTTGTGCGTAATCTCACATCCAGACGCAGAGCTGTGTCTTTGCGTTTCTTATCGGTCCCAGGAACTTGAACGAGGGAAGCTGCAAGTTTATTACCAAGGACAATAGACGGCGGAAGGCTTCCTTCAAAGGCCGCGTGAAAACACGCAGACTGTGGCTCCTGACACCGTAAAAGTGAAGGACGATGAGCTTTGAATGACACTAAAACCTTGGCGCATTTTCTAATTGAAGCCTTTGTGGCACGAGATTTCGCCCATCCATTCTGAGTGTTTTTACAGGTAAGGTCTTATGCGCGTAATGAACAGAGCAAAACACCCAGAATATCCTTAAATTACTAATTATTATTATTATAAATATAGTTTTCATCGCTTTTTAGGTATTGCACAACAGCACAAATAAATTGGTGACATAGGTCAATTGTTAAATACGTAAAATGCTTTCCCAAAATTGGGGCCATATTTGAAAATGTACATTTTTGGGATATCAATATCATATTCACTGTTTGCATTCATCACCATCTTCTACGGCATCATGTGTGGTTCTTCCATACACCCGTTCCGTTTCATTACGTTTTGTGTGATATACCAAATATCAGGGATTTGACAGAGCTCAGTTTTACCAGGCGTGCGTAAACGTATACATTATTTCTCCCCGCTGTCGCTTTAAACGCTTTATAAGACCTGCGGGGCCACAAAGAGTATGCGCACAATGTTTGAACAAACCCAACTTCACACTGACTGGACACAAAATGAACCTAAGACATAATATTGTGTGTTTTCTCCAAAGAATATACAACAATGTCCGCAGATTCACTTCTCAGTCGTGTTTTTATCCTTGTCTCTTGTACACATGCTGTGCGCTGATGTGCAATAACAGTGCAATGGTTCTAGTATTGTCGGTGGACGAGCGTTATGGCCCCACAGCACATTATTATGAAGCTTCTGTGTTCCTCATTAAAATAGCTTACACTTAACCGACACTAGCTTTGAGTCTAAACCCACGCAACAAGCCATACAACCACAACAACAATACACAGAAAATCAGATTACATCATAGGTTACAGTTAGCCAACAGTAAGATATTTCATAAAACGCCAAGAGCATTGTGTGACCATTTGGAAAATACATTATATGTTTAAAAATGATTATTTATCCATTAATTCTTTATTATTTTGCATTATATCTACCGCATTGTCTACATGCGCAATCACAGCTATGAATAATGCGCACACTGTGGTTAGACCACACTGACGTAATGCCGACCCCTAAATGGGTTTTACTGTATATCATGATCATTTTGTCTGTATCACATTGTCAAAAAGAGGAAAAGCATGACACTCTTTGTCTCCACAAAGCCCTTGATACAAGTGCGTTTATCTAGCATCGTTATAAAGAGCATTTAAATACCAAAGACGGGGTTCCAAACAGAGTAGAATAGATGTTGGAAAGTAATAGTCGGGATTTTTGAGCCATTGACATGATCACGCAAAGACCATCCATTCTGTGCCACTGTCCAGTCTCTCTCTCTCTCTCTCTCTCTCTCTCTCTCTCTCTCTCTCTCTCTCTCTCTCTCTCTCTCTCTCTCTCTCCTCTGTTGTGTTCATGTTGTGAGTGGAGTGTACTGATGGGGTCTCGCGTCTGTCACTGTTATTAATGTTTAATAATACCACACAGATGGATAGATCTTCGCCACATCCTCCTCCCACACAACACTCAAATATGTCCTCATGGACTATTTAGCCCAGCAGTATTGGGAACAAGGGTGGGGCCCAACAACATAGTTTACATATCACGTGACTCCGTATTAACAAATCAACAATTACCTTAGCTTTATTCTTGCGGAGTTACGAAAAGGCTCACAAGAAGCGTTTGCGGAAAGCTCCATGGAAATGTGCGAGCGGACTCCTTTAAATCCGGGCTACGTTAGTTCTTTGCTTAATTTGGCTGCGCCTGACTCGCTTTATTTCTCCAACCTCCGGGGCAATGGAGCCCACATTACCGGGCTTCATCAGATCCCCTACAACAGGAGAGACGTGTGCACGTTCCCCTGGACTTCCTCAAGTTCGTGCGCGTCTGGATCAGCGGCCGCACCGCCCGGGCAGAGTCGCGCCTTCGGGGGATACTGTCCGCCGTTTATGCCCAACTCTGTGTCCGTAAACAACGGCACCAAGCAGGGCTTCCATGAGCTGAACCATAAGCGCGAGGACCCTGGCAGAGCGGATGAGAGCTACGTGACGGATCGCGGATACTCTCAGCTAAGCGGCAGACCACATCTCGGCCCAGACCCGGTGTGTCCGGTCACTGAGTCCGGCTCCAGGCCCGAGCAGAGCGGGAGCCACGGCCCGTCCAGCGGCGACACATGCTCCAGGAGCAGCTTCAGTGAAGGTCAGCCTCAGCCCGCATCTGGTAACTCCACACACACAGGACGGGAGTTTATGGCACCTTACACCCAATAATGAATTTACACAAAACAGACCCGGCTACTAAAGTTATAGGCTAATGGATTTACTGACGGGGTCAGCAGTGTAACATACGAGGTGGGCAGTACTCAGTTACATTTACTTGAGTGACTTTTTGAATAAATTGTACTCCATAGAGTATCTTTACTGCACAATACTTTTGACTTTTACTTGAGTAATAATATTTTGAAGTAACTGTACTCTTACTTGAGTAAAATCTTGTAAATCTAGAAAGAGT
>JAVQKC010051650.1:0-22293 GCA_036025475.1 Philypnodon macrostomus | reverse complement strand
ATTGTACCATAACTTTACATATTAAACAATAATCATGTTCAAACATTCAAATTTGTAAAATAAAATGATTTACAAATATATTTCAATACATCTTATTTTTACTTAGTGCAATGTTTTTTTAATCAAAATAAATTTCTAGATTATGACCAAAATAAATATTTTCATATTTATTCTTGTTCTAAATCTTCCAATCGTGTCATAAAATGAATAAATGCGCATATCGCATAGTTTTACAGTGCACGTCAGCGTATCCGCATGTTAGAGCTATGCTGTGACAGCCTTGCTACATTACAGCCGCACTGCTAACTTATCAAGGGCAAATAAAATAGCTTTTACTGTTTTATAGCTTCGAAATTAACATTAAACCCTTTTTTGGGACATAAAGGTTCAACTAATAGCACCAGCACATGACCATAGTGCTTCCAAAACAAGTTAGTGCCGTTAAAAACAAGTGCGCTCTGAGGGAAACCCTGTACATCACCTCCTATGTAAAACGTGGTTAGCTTTAGCATAGCGTTAGCATTAGCTGCTCAGTTAGCTGCTAAATAATTTATCCCAGCCCCAGTTGACTCACCAGGTCTCTTCTAACATTCAGCTCTCAACTTAGGGTTTTGGTCCGCTTCGCCCTGCACCCGTGTTGATCTACAAACATTATATTCAAGCCATTAGATTCTCCATTAGCTGCTTCTTAGCTGATTAGCTTGTTGGCCGTTTATTAGCCGTTAGCACTCTTGAGTTTGACTCACCACGTCAGTTTCAAGTTCCAAAATATTCTCCAAGCGTTCGGGTCCTTTCCTCCAAGGTCCACGAGAGTGTTTGTTGTGAATATTTGGTCGATTTGTCCAAGTTTATAGGTGGTTTTTAGCAATTAGCTTTTCAGTTTGTATCAACAGCGGTCTCCCATCCAAGTCTCACTCAGCGTCTGACGCTGTTGTGGAAAGTTCAACGGTCAAGAGCATGGGAAGGCGGGGCTTAACTTTTCGACCAATGAGGCTTCGTATTCTCTATTTTTGACCTATAGGTGTGCTCAACAGGGATGATTGACAACTGGCGGATTAATCTGAGTTAGATCAACAAAATAGTGCAATACTGGGTGCTAAAATTAGAGGGGTTACACGTATAAAACACAGATCCTACCTAGTAGTTAGCATTCCTGCCTAGGAGATCTGATTCTCAGACCAACTCACAATCTCTTTGGAGTAGAGTCTGCATGCTCCCCTATTGTGGGTACACTGTGGGTCTCTTCTCATCCTCCCACTATCCAAAGATGGGCAACGTGTGTAAAAAAAAAACCCGATTGTTGTCCCATGAGTGAATGAATGTGAGAGTGAATGATTGTCTGTGTATATCTGCTGTGAGCCCTGCAACTAATTGTCCATTGTGTGTCCCACCTACGGCCCACAGTTGCTGGTATAGACATATGTACATTACTTTTTCCTGTCACATTGCAAAGGTATCCATGCCAACTGAAGTATTTCAACTCAAAATGTTTCTTGTAAAATAGAGAAAGTTGCTTCAAGAAGGGCAACTGGTGTAAAAAACCCATTCGACTGGATACTGGAAAGCAGCTGCAAGGACTGTTTTTCATCCCGACAGCAAGTTATATATCAGCAAAACTCTCCCATACGTCTGCCCCACCTGCTATGGCACCAACGGGCCCCTTAATCAGACATTGAAGAGTTTTAACTTGTTAACGAACAATTAAGAGACCCTTCCCATTACAAACATGGGAAGGGTCAGTTTGACTATTTTATGTTTGTGAAGGATGTGTTTTGCAAAATTTTGTAAAGTTCCCTAAAACGACATTCTTCTTTCAGTCTATAGGGGGCGCTATAGAGATAACTGGCATCATATTGGTCAGATGTGTTCAGGGCTGGGGGGGGGGGGGGTAATTAGGTATTTCAGGTTTGAGCCTAATCGGGCAAAGTATGTGCAAATTAGAGTCTGTCAAATATACCTGACCTCCAAATTTCAATCTAAAATGTTTGTTGTAGGGTGGGGTCATAATAATATTTTATGTTGGGTACACTGTGGAGAATCACTGTACCAAGTTTATTGCTCTCTGCCAAAGTAAGTGTGTCCAGACATGGGGGCGCTATTGAGGAATTTTGTATTCATGTACATTAAATATACAATTGCCCGGATCACTGTGGTTTCGTTTATGTTCAGCAGGATTATTGGCTCAATAAAAGTGTGTCAGGGCATTTATTAATTAGTTAATTATTTAATTGTCATTAATTGTAGAACTCAATCCAGTTCGGTGTCTTTATGATATGTACCTGTGTGCAAAAGTTGAAACTGAGCAATTTTTTTTTGTTATCACGTTCACACACAGGATCTGCTGAGGCGGCCGTGATTCCATAATAGCGTTGTTTCGCCGATATAATATCCACCATGTTTGTTTAATAGTTAAATTGTCAAAGTGAGCGAAGTGTCCTCTATGGAGAGGATTAGATCAGTCATAACACAACACAGAGATATTCTCCTCAGATGTTCAAGGATATAATTGTTGAATTATCTCAAATATAACAAAGACTGTTTTATGCCATTGTGTGTGGCTCATTTACAATTATAGAACTGAGCTTTTATAGACTTGTCCGAAATGCCACTGGTTTCGGATGAAGTTAAACATATATAGTTATCATAAAGGCCAATACGACTGACTGCAACAAAAGAAATAGATCATTTATATAACACATGTTTTTCTACTATTTCAACTATTATTTCTTAGAACTACAGTGTGTTCTGGCACAAAAAAGCATTGTCTTACATGTGTATGTGCACATTTTCCAATGAGTTCTAGTTTCACCATCAAAGTTTAACATGTACTAAATGTGATATTGTGAATCTAAATGTAGTGAATGAATGAGTGAGTGAATAGTTGACTGTGTGTTTCTGTTAGCTCTGCAATTATCTGACCATCTGTAGGTGTATCCCACAACAGTTACTGGGATATAAAGAATTGTTGAAAGAAAATGTATGACTGAATGAATGTCTGCTCAACTCTCCATTAACACTGTTTTGACAGTACACGTTTGATTGGTTGACTAGTTGAGATTTCAGATTTTCATTTTTCTCAAGCTCCTCCCAAAGTGAGGATCACACCTCTATACCAAGACAATCTGAAGAAGTTGACTTCGGTTTACTTAAAGTGGACCACACAGGGCTGGTACAGTATAAATGCGTTCCTAATCCATTTAGACTCTATTTGATAAAACCTGATGTACTGTAAGTGTCTTAAGAGCAGCAAGTAATGCCACTATGCTTTAGAAAGGTCTGCTAATGTTACAGCAAAAAAGAGAACGTGCATTTATGTTTGAGACAATCAAACATTCACTTGAGCTTCCATCCTAACAATCAAAATACAGAAAATACACAATCTATTATACTCTGCCATTTGTGGTCTAAAGCAGTGTTAGAAAAAAATAGGTACAAACCTCAGTATTTTTCTTATTTTTCAGACAGAAGATACTATCTTTTGAACAAATCTTAGAAAACTCAATGTACTGAGTCTAAAAAGTCTAGCCACAAAGCTAAAAACCAGGACTACACCCTCTAAACCGGGACCTAACCTGATCTAAATCAGGTCTCAATCAAGTCTAAATCTGGTCTAAACCAGGACTAACATAGTACAGATCATTTCTGTCAACAATGATTAGATATGTTGAGATAGAATCTCCTGATTACTCTTTTTGGACCACAGACGGCGCCACTGCACACTCCCTGTAAAAATCTTGTTTTTTCCTGCAGTTTAGGAGTAATTAATCATGTAAATATTGTACATTTAGTTGGACTGGACTCTGTGGGGCAGAAGCAGACTCCTAATTGGACCTGGAGGAGCACATAATACATGTGAGCAGAGTGTTCTTTGAAGCCGTGAACCGCACGTGTTTACATGATTGTGGAGGGAGTTATTAAGTCACTAAGTGTTTTTTTTTCAGCCAGACCACAACACTGGATTGCTCATTAAGAATCAAGGAGCCTAAATTAATTTGTATGTTTGAAGTATTAACCTTGCTGAATAGGCCTTTACCGGGAAGCTCGGAAATGTATTTGTATTGCAGTTAATGTTTTAAACAGGAGGAATGAAAGAAGAAGCGGATGATGTTCATTAAAGTTGTTTACCAGTTGGGAATGTGTGAGTTCAGAGAGCGTGTCTGCTCCAAATAGAACAGACCGCACACATTTGGAGCCATTTATTTCACATTAATTAATTTCTGTTTCACTTCAGCAATTTTAAACCAACGCGGGCTGGTGTTTGTAATCCCTGTGTAGCCGTAGATGCATCCATTTTGCATTTGATTCTGAGCATTTGCCATTTTATCAATTGTAATCATTTATCTCTTATCTCTTACAGGCAGCACCTCTCTACATTGTATACAGTGTATAGTGGTATACGCCTTGTTGTCTGTTTAATGAAGTTTCATTTCCGTCGTCCAGATTGTCAGTTCATAACATTAAAAAAGTCTTAAATGTTGATTGCAATTTATAAATCTCTACATTTGTGATATGTGCCCAGTAGATGTAAACATTCAACTTTTGAATTCATTACCTTTGATTTAATCTGAATTGTGTCCAGGAAAAGCGAGAGCCAACATTACACTCAGTTGCACAGTCACACAGTTTTCTTCATTTTGTCCCTGTACACAAGTATACGAAATGTACAGATTGATATGCAGACTTTTAGCTAGTATTTACATAAAACCTGAGGAAGGGTTCATGTATTTCCAATGGTTTCATACACAGTAGTTTGAAACTATATAAACATACATTATTTTCATTCTGTTCGGTCTTAGTTGAGGATTCCTCGCAGGTGTTCATGACCTGAAGTCTGTAACCAATGGAAATAACATTCTTAGGCTGGTCAAAAGCATGCTCAATCAGATTTAGATAAGGTGATGTGGCCACTGTAGAATATTTCTCTTCTGTATATTTTTGGGCCATTGTGTACCTGCATTATGTTGCACCTTTCAATCAACCTATTGAGACTGGCTCAATGTAGGTGTATCACTATGCAGAGCTCATCACTGGCTGACTCACTCCCTGATTTCCAAAGGCACTTCTTCAGAAAGATTTCACTTTTACATAAAACCCCCAGAAACAGAAAAACGGTGGAAATACAATTTATCCAATATTTAGGGACTCATCCATCAGGATCCTACCATCTAAAAAGTGATTTCTTTGAGGAATAAAAAGCACATTTCTATAAATACAAAGCTTCTTGCACATACTTCAACTCATTAATACTTTTACGAACCACCACAGTGCCTGTAATCCTGCCATAATAGCTTGTTATGGGAGATTTTTCAAACAGCTTTATCTTCCAAGAACAGAAAAATAAAATAACATGATAGTAGCCTTTCAATGTGTTTGCCTGAATCTGGCAGTGCATCCAGAACAAATGCAGAAGTTAAAATTCTCTCAATGTTCAGATCTTCACTTGAAAAGGTCAAACTTCCCCGAGATCCATCTTCCTCTGGGCACCAGTCCAACCCTGGTATACCAAACCCAGTGCAAGTTCCACAGTACACTGCAGCACTGTCACTGTGACATCTACGAACCATCAGCTATCTTTATCTGTTGGGAATATTTTCTTTTTGGTAGCTGTTCCTTTCTTGATGAAATGGCTCAGTTGCATGTCCCTTTAAGGCCCTCTCTCCCTCTGCTGGTTAAAAGAAGCGTATGGCGGGACTATGACAAATTGGCTTGCACTGTCCCCTCACAACAAGAAGGATCTGGGTGGAGTCTGCATGTTCTCCCTGTGACTGAGTGAGTATACTGTTCTTTCCCCCCATCAACCTAAAACAGGTAGCAACTATATCTTACCTTACTTATCAGAGAGAACCCCAATGTAGCACGGGGAGAACACGCAGACTCCCCTAAAAGATTATTGCCAGCCAACCCAGGACCTAACAGATTGTACCTAACAGATTCTTATTTGATGTTTCCTTTTTTGTTTTATCTGACTGTAAATATTGCAGTGTGTGTGTGTGTGTGTGTGTGTGTGTGTGTGTGTGTGTGTGTGTGTGTGTGTGTGTGTGTGTGTGTGAGAGAGCCCAGACAGTGGCCGGTGTATGATACTGGAGATAGGGTGAGACTGTGGTGAGGTTTATGTTTGCTGCCGCCCTGATAGCTCTGCTCTTTAATCTGAGCCGTCTGTGAAGAGCTATGGAGCAGATGTAAAGCCTGATAGTGACTACAGGATACTATAGATGTAGAATTGTGATTAGACGTGATTTCCCCTTGCTGCCCTCGGTCGCAGATGCATCCAACACAATATGAGCAAAGACACTGGGCTGGAGGAGATCTGTGGCTCTATTTTCCTTTTTCCAAATACTGCACCCTGCCCACAGAGGAGGTTTGTTACTTAACAGCCTGTGCAGTATTCCCTGAAGAAAACAGTTCTGTTGTCAGCCCAATATTGTATATAAGAAATGTGCCATAGATTTTTATGTTTACGCATAAACCCATATATATTTTTCTGCCCAAATGTATTGCCCCCATGTTTTGGGATTTGGCATAGGTTTTACATCAGGTGTCCTTCCTGACAATACTTTCCATTTATCCAGGCTTGGGTCCAACATAAAGACCCTAAAGACATGTAAATTCTGGAACAAACCCACATTCTCCCTGCAGAAAGGCATTATTCAGACAAAATATATAATCTAATATGGTCATTGTTTACATATTGTAACTTAAATTATGGTTAAAAATTCATTTTGTCTTTTTTATGTAAGGGATGTATTTACTGTGCTACTTTTAAATCATTCAGAGGAATACTAGTCCTAGCTAACAGTTGGAAGCAGGTCCATCCAGCAGCCTTCAGACAGCAGCCCGGCGCAGATATGATCTCCACATTATCAAAACGGCCATAAGTAAACATATTTCATGTTTTATAAACCGGCTGAGCCAACGGGAAATGAAAGCGTGCGGCCTGGAAGACAAACAGAGACAAGGCAGGAGAGGAATGGTCAGCGGGAGGCAGACCCACTCGTCTTGCGCCTGTGGCTCCCGGGCCGGTACATGCACTGCCCCTCTGTCGCATCATAAACGCTGTCATTCTTCTCAGGGCTCAGATTAAAAGGGAGCTCTTGGGCCGGGAAGCGGAGCTCATTTGTAATGTGGCAGAGACAGCCTGCAGCTTCCACACACAGACCAAGAGAACAAGAGAAAAGATGAGGAAAGTCTGTAGGACTAGAGCAGCACTTATTGACAATGTTTTTTGAAATTTCATACATGCCAGTTGAGAGAGCAGTATTGACTAAAGTCTGATTATAACTGGAGTTTTAAACTGCACAGTACGTATCTTAAAGGGGATGACATATTTGCATTATGCGGTTTATTGTTGCTTGGAGATGGCTGCTCTCAGTAAACCAACTGGATAACATAAAACCCTTTTTAGAGCTATATCAATTACATTTTTCAACCAATGAAGACTCTTTTAATCTTCCACTGGCTCGCACGTTTGTTAGTTTTTTGTTATTTTTGGTTTAATGTTTGTTGTTTTGTAAAGTTATGTGAAGCACTGCCATTTTATACACTGGTTAAAATGACCCCTTAATTATTAGCATTTAGTAGGAACCAACATTAAGCACAACAAACATTTAACATTACTGGAGAATCACCCGAGCACTTGAAAGCATCAGAGCGTGGTTTACTCACTAGTTTGGCTCTGTGGATAGAGACAAAAAGTGGTTTTACTGTTCCCTGGTAAAGACAAGCTGAGTCAGAGTAAGTGTTTTTTTTTTACATAACGAGTGTCTGGTCTGCATTAGGACCCTCTCTCTCCCCCAGGAGCACTTTGGAATTTGACGAGCTCATGTTCTGCTCTAGACTCTAACAGAGCTCTGGTGTAGGCTGTTTATTGTGCAGCCCATTTACCAAATCAAATCTGTCCATGTAATCTATCCCAAAATATGGAACTCTAGTGTGTGTGTGTGTGTGTGTGTGTGTGTGTGCAATAAAACCTCAGATTTATAAAAGATCATAAAATAATGTGTAAAATGTTTATTGTGTTCTATGATATCTTTCTGTGCAGTTTTATGCTGCACTTGTTATAGCGGCAAAACAACAATATTATGGAACCACGTTGGTACGTGTCCGCAGATCCTACGTGTGAACGCAATACCTCAGAAACCAAATGCCGGATCAGGTTAAACCTTTGCACACAGGTACATATCATGAAGACGCAGAACTGGATTAAGTTTGGTACTTCTACGATTAATGACAATTAAATAATTAACAAATGAATGCCCAGACGCACTTTTATGCAGCCAATAATCTTGTTGAACATAAACAAAATCATGTGAATTTTGGCACAGTGATCCGAGCAATTGTATACTTAATGTACATAGGCAAAGGGAACTTAGGGAATTTTACAAAATTTGGCAAAAACATTCTTCACAAACATCCAGACAAATTTGACAAAAAGTCCATGTTTCCCATGTTTCTCACTGTTTGGGGGCGGGACCTCTTAATTTCTTTCTAAAACTTTCTAAAAACCCTTAGAAATCATACAATGTCTGATTAAGGTGCCTGTTGGTGCCAGTTGCGACGTATGGGGCCGTTTCGCCGATATACACCTTGCTGTCGGGGACGACAGCACAGGCCTAGTTTATGATTATACTTGTGAGGTAAAAATACAATACATACACAAAAAACTACCTTAAATGTTTGGATTCACTGGTGGCTGGAACCAACCTCACCAACTATGATCCTTAGGTGGGGTCCAGTTAGTCGCAGAGTGGTCTCACACACTGACAATCTTTTTCTGAATGATATCTAAAATCTAGTGTCTGAAACCAAGTTGAGTAGATAAGTGCATATAGTGGATGCCTCATCCTTGCAGTCGAGAGAAGTGTGATGCATGTCCTGCTCTTACAGAACAGATCACTGTAATTAGGTTTGGACAGTAAAGGAGCCACACTTAACATTGTTAGCTTATAAAGTCATTTACTAACCTCTGCAGAGCCCTTCTGTATCAATCACAAAGATATTCCAGATGAGATAAGTGTTTCTTCATCTGCAGCACTTATGAAGAGATGTGATTATATGGCTTATTCTAACATTATGTAGAATGTCTGTACAGCTGTCTGTCAGACGTCTGGACTGTAGTGTACACAGTTTTCCAGACGAGTATAAAACCCCTTTGTCTTTTCATATCAGCGTGGCCAACCATCTTAATTATTTTTTTCTTCTGGAACAGAGTTTTAAGGGATGTGATTGGATGTGCATGCATCAGTCAGGAAACGAACACATATTAAAAATACAACCAATTGGAGAGAGACAAATCACTAAGATTTTCCTGACTTACTGCATCCTGGTTCACAATCAGTATTGGAGTACGTTTTTATATTTAAATAAAATATTTGTGTCAACAGAAAAGGCATAGTCTACCTGAATGCAAACATCTCCGCACCAGTCTGAACAGCGAAGTGCAGTAGCCAGCCGCTGCAGCAGGCTGTGCAGGTAATGGAGTGGATGTGACAGTCCTGACAGAAAACTAATGGATAGTAAACAGGATCTGGAATAGTTGAGTTAAACTTTTATTATGTCTTATCAATATTTAAAGACTTGCCTTTTAAAGCTCAGTCAGAAGCTCCAGATTTAAGACGATGAAGCTGTTTCTCTCTCAGCTCCAGCGGACACAAAAGACATGGATTTTTAATGCTTATCCCAGATCAGAGCACAAAGCACACATCCAACCATGAGGGCTAACAAGCTAGTGCATTTGTGTATCGTGCCGGTCCCAAGTCTTGCTAACAGAAAGGCAGATGATGGCAGTGACCCAGAAGGTAGGGTAAGGTTTACCCACTAACAGAAGGCTGAAGCTTTAATCAGGGCCTGGTTCCATGTTCATTTCTGTTTTGTTTTTTTGGTTTTTTGACGCAAAAAGGGATAGCATAAGTTTTTGTATTTTTCTTGTTTATTTGCATTTGCTTGAGTAAAGTGTGGGTGGGGGAACAATTTTGGGATGATCAGATTTGTAAATATGTGTCAGAATGGACATTTCCGTCTGTGTAACAAGTACATAAACAACTATTGCTTTTTCTTATCACATAATTTTGTTTGTCAAATCTACTTAATTAGAAATCTACTTAATTAGAAAAACAAATATTGAACACTCGCTAATTAACAAAAACAGATCATATTTGTTTTGGGTTTGAAATAATAAAGTCTATAGCATTCATTTCTCTGTGAGACAATACTGCTGATTTTCTGGCACAAAGTGTGTGTTCTTTATTCAAATATGCTATTTATGGGGTTGCATCTTCACACTAACCCTGTGTGTTTTCAGTTCACAGATATATTATTTCTGTACATTCCACAGAGATTCACTGAGATTCTAGGGAGCACTGTTGACATCTGCTTGTTATGGAGAGGGCAAAAGTTACATACTGTGCAACCAAATTTTTGGAGTCGACAGCTCCATATCTTCATAGTATACAATAAGACAGGAAACAGTTATGTTTGACCAATGGTATGGGAGAAAATGTACAGCAGCTTTTCTAATCTGTTCATTGGTAACACATTTATTCAGATTTGAATGCTTTTGAATAAAATACATAATAAAATACCATTTAATATTTAAAGACAATTTAATGGGTTGTCCTTGAACAAAATAAACACAAAAGTATAATATATAATTATGGTATAAGGAAAATTCACAATAAACTAACTGTATACAGTCCTGTATACAGTTTAACACATATACCTTTGTATTTTAGATTGCCATAGTTGTCAAAGTTTGGCATCAGAATAAAAAAGCTCAGTATATATCGACACTGTTGAAACTGTTACAGAAATCTATGCATGTTTATGTTGGCTATATAAAACCTTGTGACCTCGGTGAGCTCACATTGCTGCCTGCAGCTTTCTCCACTCCGGGTCAGCCTGGTTTCATTGGCTCTCTGGGGGATCTGTCAGAGGCCAGCCCTGTGACTTGTGAATGTGAATAATTCACTAAACATCACGCTCTTCTTCCAGTCCACTGACACTGAGCAGTGCACAGAAGAGATTCACAGGGTTAGGAGTACTCTGGACTTCAACATTTTCACAGCAGAAACTCATCCAGCTGCTTGCAGAAACTGGACCAATCCAAGGCCAACTATTGGTCATTTAAAAGTGAAAACTGTGGATCTGTTGGTGTAACCCCCTCAACTGCACACAGAGTGGGTCATGAGACAAGGTGTGGTGTGCCCAAAGCGCTAAAATTGCGGCCTTAATCGTCCTAATGTGCTGTAATGGTGTTGGAGAGAAGTGTGACTCAGAGGGGCTGGAGTAGCTGCAGTCAGCCCAGATATGGTCCTGGGCCTTACATAACACTGGCCTCTTCAGCCCCTCTCTGCTGCAAGAGGAGCGGATTAGTGCAGTCACAGATATTCACATGGATCTCACACAACATCATCTTCCCAGTGGTGCTGGTGGTCTAAAATCTAAAAGCCATTATTGTATTTGTATTCTTCCTTAAATATAGTCACCAATAAATAACCAACCAAACAAAAAACCTTCTTGAGCACATATTCTATCTTATAACACAAATGGATCAATCATGCACACATTTCCAATGTAATCAAATAGAAGTTGATGAATACATTACATAGATTCTGTAGGCCTGAGTTTGCCTTAGGAACATTAATATTCATACATCTTTTTGTCGTCCAAAGAGAATGCAGAATGAGAGCCTTGAAGAAAGATGGACTGTTCTGAGTACGAGCTCAGAATGGGGTCTGATTTGGAAGCACAGTGAGAGGATATGGACGTTTGAAGCTGAGACATGATTGTGGTGTATGTTAAATGAACTGTGTAGGAAGTGTTGGTATAAGAACAGAACTGTTTCATGTGGAGAGACAGCGTGCTCTGTTATTGGCTAACTGTGAGTCGGTGTTTAGATTTAATGCATGCTCATCTGTCAGTCCACGGCTCTATTGTACACGACACCCTTTAAACAGATTTAGATCAAGGTTCAAAGGCACCGGGGCAGGTGGCTCCTTGCATGGTTAGGTCTAATTAGACAGATATGAGCGATAATCCCAACTCACGGTGACACACTGCCACGCGGTTTGAGGTACAGCCCTGCGGATGGAAGATTGTATGCACACATTGTACATCCTGGAGAGCTTCTGAACACAAGTAAGAGCCATGAAAATTTAATCAAAGTCTTTTCCTTTGTCACTCTACGTGGCTTTACAGCACTCACTTCAGAACGTGGAACTAACAGCTACCAGCTATTGACACTGACTCCACACTGCTTGACATTCAGAGCATTAGTAGAAGAGATGACACAAGGACATTACGATATGGAGTCAGGAATGTCTACTCTACCTGTAGTTAGCGGTGTTTCCTTTCCTTAGCCGGAGTGTTGATTTTATTGGTAAACTGGTTGGTCAGACATTGTATGTACATACCATTCAATGGACTCCATGACATGGCCTGGTGGTACACTGTGGACAAAGATAGTTGCAGGACTGACACAGAGACATACTGTATGTACACATGTGAACCCTGACAACCATTCTCTATTACAATTTAAAGTGAATGCTCACCCAGAAAGAATGGTAACATGAGAAGGACAGTATGCAGAATCCATTCAGAGAGTTTGTGCCAGAGAGCCCAAGGATCCAACCCACAACCTTTTTACTGAGAGGCAGCAGCATTAATCACTATGGCCCTTAACCGGTGCATTGTCACGACTCATTCAGTTTGTGTTGGTGTGATGCCAGACTAGTTTATATGAAAATTCAGCCTCAATTTCTACAAGCCATTATTCAGGCAGTAAGTGAAACTTTCTGTTTACTTACTACGAACTTACTGAGTGAGTTTTGTAGACTATCCCTCTGGTGAATCTAGAAAACGTTCATAGTGAGAATAATTCTCACACACTGACTTTGTTCCAAATATACACTGCACATTAGCACAGCTGTAGAATGTGCTTTTAACTGCACAAACACGTTCTCTTCTCAAACTGTGGAGCTCCATAACACACCTGCTGTGACTGGCTTCTCTCTTTTTGGCTGCTGCAATGATGACATTTGGATGATAAGGCACAGAAAATCAAGTTGTCTAAACAGCGTGTGTGGGTGTTCGGCGGGTCAAAGAGGTGTGACATGTTTGTGAGGATGTGCAAACAGAAGCAGCGGAGGAAGCACAGGCTCATTGCAAAGTTAATGGACTTACAGGCAGCTCACTTGTCTCTGTGTGGGGCAAGCATTCACACTGGAGACACGGGCAGCACAATAACAACTGGCAGTTAAAAACGAGGTAAGAATGGTGTAAATATATTATATGAAATATTCCGGGGTTATACAGTGGCAATTAGAGCTCCAGCCTCTCTGCATGGAGGTTGTTGGTTTTGAACCTCACCAACTATGACTTCTCTGGATGGAGTCTGCACGTATTTCCTGTGTTGCTGTGGGTACTCTCTGGCTACTCTGGCTTCCTTCAATTGACTTGTATGAGTTAGGAGAATGGATGAAAAATAATAAAGGAAATCTTGTATTCCAGATAAATTTCGCTTTATTGATAAAAAAAATAAATATCTAGTGTTTATCTTGGAAAAATGAGCTCCAGTCTCTATTAAAAAATTGCTTCAAAAGTTGGAGCCAAAAGGCATTTGTGCATAAAACTAAATGCAAATGTTTGTTATACTAATTCATAAAATAAATATAAATAAATATATTGTTGTAAAAGTGCACTGTCACGTTTGAATATTAGTTATTATTGTTATTGGTTTTTAACTCAGATTCCTTAAAGCCAGTTTAAATTGTATATTAGTAGAGTTACAATGATACCCATTACAATTCTCAGCCCTTGTAATGCTGTGGTCCAGTTTGAGTGGCCTGACAGTTGAGAGTGAATGGTAAACGCTCCATAATTGTGGTGTTTTGGCAGAGTGCTGGTTTGGTCACACACAGATTGATGGCTGCTGAGCCGGGGCAGACATGTTGGCTAACAGGCTGGCACTACGCAGCACTGACGGCTCGTCTGCTGCTCTGTTTGTGTCCATGGGCTCCAGTTTAGCCCAGGCTTCCGGCTCATCATTATTAAATTCTCTGCATTCATCCACATATTTCTGTAGTTTCTTTTTAACATGTTCCATTTGATGCTTCAGTTCAGAAACAGTGAAATATGCCATCTGAATACATCTGCTGCATAAATATGAGACTGTGTTTTTATATCGCATATACACTTTAATACAGTATTTCAGGCCCAAAAGAGATGCAGATTTTCTTTTCAATGCATACTACACTAATGTACAGAACATTATTTTCTTTGTTTGGATTCTGACAGCCAGGAAGAGTGAGCTTTTGTCAACAAGAAGACAAGAAAAACTTACAATGCCCAGACCTAGACTTCAACCAGGGATTTTCGGGTTCAAGCAAGGGTTATAAAAAATTAACTGAAAAAAGAAGAAGAAAAAACACGCTAAACAATAATCTATAAAGTAATAAAGTCGTGTAGACATTTCATTTTCATTTCAGTGTCTAGACTCTCACTTAAGTTTTTGTGCACTGCGACTAAGAAACCCCATTAGCTGGATTTTCAAACTAATAGAGAGAAGTGAAGTTATATTTATACTACGGGAGTCACAGTTGTGAGATGCAAGTAACAGTAATTAAAATGATGTTGTTAACCACGTCAATTATCTTTGCTAACACTAGCCAAGATTGATGGGGCTTCTTTGCTAATACTTGTCGGCTGTATTTATTATTTTTCGAAAAAAGACAAAAAAATACACACTAAAATATAAGAAATATGACAGAGTGCTCACTATACATAGTTTCTGGACTCAGGTAATCTGCTTTAATAATACAGATTGATTTATCTGTCCATACACTTGTTCTTGTGATGCATTGAACATTCTAGACAATATCACTTTTGATTGGAAGAAGATTTGGAGAGAGCTTGTTGTACAGTGTCTTATGAGGCCACAGAGGAGCCACAGGGCACCTTTATGTCCTCCGGGGCACTGAAGCACACTCCCTCACTGAGTGGCTATAATACAAGTCACTAGCAGGATGACCTCAGCGTTTCCATAGTGATAGGAAACCACGAGGCCTTCAGGACCACGGACAGCATCGATCTGTCTGATATTGCATGAACCTCAAAGGATGCGCCATAACTCACAGGTCAGTGCAAGACCAAGTCTTACAGAGAGAAACTGGATATATGTGTGTCATCAGGGAGTCATGGTGTTTTCATGAACAAGAGCAACAGGCGATGAAGAGTTTGTTTTTATTCAGCTTTTGTGCCTTAATGTCTGCCTAAGCAACCTGAGCTTCTGCCCTGCACATCCATCATAGTTCCAGCCAGGGAAAGGTCTACTCGGTGATCTGCTGTGTGGGGTTTGGGGTGTCTAGACATGCTGAAGTGTGCACAGCCTGTGTTTCTGCTCTGTTTACAGGTAGTCTTCAGAGAACTCAGCCTTGACTGAACGGCTCCACTTGACTCTACCAGCCAAATGTTTTTGTGGAAAGTTTAAAAAAAAAAACAAATGCAAGACATAAATCTGCTAGACAGAAAAGAAGAATCTGTGCTCATCATGACAAAGAGAGAAAGAAAGAACAGGATGAGTCTCTTGACAAAAACATGAAACATTTATACAATTCATGTCATATAATTTCCTCGATAGCCACAGCTTTCTCGGAGCAGACTGACTACTACCAAAGACAACCATTAAGCTAAGATACTCAAGACAGGCAAGGCACAGTGGCAGTATTAACCAGACAGTGATCACACTGCCAACCTTGTATGATCGTGTGACTCTACACATTCAAATCACAAATCACGTACAAATATTTCCAAAACATCTAATAGAACCACATTAATCAAAACAGAAAACTAACATGACAAGCATGACACAAATATTTTATTATATTCTATTATGAAACAAAATTAGCCAATATTCAGCCACATCACTAGTGTCATTCATTTGCATAGGAAGACTCCTGTGCCTCTACCTGGTGAACATATCCATACATAGCAGAGCTGCATACATATCCGTAGATGGCAGTAGTATGTGGCTGGCAGCTCTGGTACATGTACTCCTGACTTGTTTGTGCATACTGCTTGAATGTGGTCCTCTCTGTTTACACAGTACTCTGTCAGTCCAGTCAAAACAACCGCTGTCTCCATCTGCACTTCTGACATTTCTCCATGTATCAGAGCATGAGTATACACGGTGCTCACAGGTTCAACAACTGTCTGCTGAATTTCACCATGCACTGTGCACCTTCTCTTATTACTGGCTGGAATTTAGACTTATGGCTTATGAGTTCAAATATCACAGTATTCAGTATTTTCCAATCAAGTCAATTAGGTTGAGAGACCCCACCATGCACTGCCTTTAATAATGAATTTATATTGCACTTTTACAATGTCGCTTACATTTTTGAGTCCATTATTATACAATCACACACTGGTGGTGTGTTGAAACTGAACGCATGTGCACTTCTCTGGAGCGAGGCTGGATTAGACAAAGAGAAACAACACATTTCTTTTACAGTATTTAATCTCATGGGTGATAAAACGTTTTGACGAGAAATCTCGCCAACTTTTTATCTCGCGAGATCTTGCCATACACGATCTCATCACACCCCTATCAGGAGATATAACATTTTACATGTTTCTACAATGTCCATATTTTAAAACTATGCATTAAAATGAATAGGTCAATTTTAGGGCCATGGGAAAGAATGGGTATCTCTCCTTATTCTGCTGATTAGACAAAGGTGCTGACTCTGTTGGCTCACAACTGTCCCTGTGCCTTTAGCTGAGCCTCAGGTCTGACACACTGGTGTCAGTCAATCTAACAGTCAGAGTATGTGAGATGACACGAGTCAAAACACTGCAGCCATATGCACATACACATACACACAGAGGAGGAACACAGCAGGCCTGGGGCTTAGCTGCAATGGTAGTCCAAGGGGAACCATGCATTGACTTCTTTTTGTGCCAATATGTAAAATGTCACTGAGAAATGACTGATTCATGCCAGGATTCTATCTGACAATAAAAGGCCTGCGAAGGTATTGTAGAAATACTATCAATTTAATAAAATATTTATCATTTATCCACTCTGATGATACTTAAACATTATGGATGCATTCCTCCATTCCTGTTTGTCTTAATACCTATAGTGGGAGACTATATGTCATTTTAAGGAATGGATGTGTTCTCTTTGTCGGTTTATGTACAAGATTGCAGCGCTTTCACAATCAGAGGTTGCTGCCTTGGCTAAAATGCTAACAATATCAGAGATGTGCTCATTCCAGTTTATGGACAACAAACTGAGAGTGGTGCATTTTATGGTAATAGTCATTATGCATTATCATAGTAAACAAAGGTTATGCATGCTTGCATATTTAAAATGTATTCTATCTTCTACTGTGTAAATGGGCATTAAGTCTTTACAGAAAGAGCTCTGGTGTACCTTATATAAACATTACAATCATTACTGTCTCTTAGACTGGGTGGCCCAGAGACCTGAGGTTCAACTTAATATCAACTTGTCTAACTTAAGTATGACACATCACACGTATTTACATTATGGCTGGGGCTGGTTTGGGGGCAACTATATACTCAGTAAATCAAACTCCCTTTACCCCACACAGAATAGGTGCACAATGGACTGGGATGAGCAGACTCTGCCCAAACTAAGACTGACATGTTTACAGCTGTGCATTTCAGGCATAAGGAGAAAGTACAGGACTGTAGTTGTGATCTGAAGCAGAGGGTATGAGTTATTAGAGACAGGGCTGAGAGCTGAGTGTAGGATAAACAGGCACATTCTTCTGAGATTAGGAGTTCTAAAGCAGTACCTGGTACCATCAAGCCCCGGGCAGTTAAAGAGACAGGACTACAGCCATCTTAGGGGTAGATTTACTAAGGGTTAGTGTGCTTGCAAATTGAGTTAGACCCACAATTTTTTGAGCAAACCCTGACACGTGAGGTTAGCGTGTGGTTTGCGTCTCTGGCGGGTGCAAACTGAAGGGGTCGCAATATTTGCTCCTGAGACTCAATGAATATGGTAAAAGGAGGTGTACACACGCAAAGCATGGGTATGAGACAATGCAGATGAGGTAAAATGTTATTTGTATAGCCCTAAATCACAAAAAAGTTGCCTCAGAAGGCTTCACGGAAAGAGATTGATGTAAACAATAAACAAGATCATTGCAAACAATAAACAAAGTTAATAGACAATCAATAAACACACAAACAACAGGACTGTCCCAGGACATCCCCTGTCCTTAGACCCACCATCGCAATAAGGAAAAACTCCAAAAAACCCATTTATGGGAAAAAGAGAAACCTTAGGGAGAACCACATGATAGAGGGATCCACATGTGTCCAGTACTGATGGATGAGCTCCTTAAGCTAAGAAAGTTTAGGAGGACATCCAAGTGAATGAGGAGATGGAGCAGAGAGGGGCATCCAGATGAATGAGACTGCAGACGGTAAGAGGGCTGGGATGGGGAAAATACAATTTCATAAAAGCGTTGTTAGGGCCCAGAAATAAAGAGAAGCACTTTACCTGCAAAACACAGAGGAAATTACTGCTGCCCCCAAAAACATTGCTGCACGTTTGAAAGAGCACCTTGATGTTCCTCAGTACTACTGGCAAAATAGTCTGTGGACCGATGAAACCAAAATTGAGTTGTTTGGAAGGAACACACAACATTATGTTTGGAGAAAAAAGGCACAGCACCCCAACATCAAAATCTCATCCCAACTGTGAAATATGGTGGAGGGGCTTCATGGTTTAACTGTAAAATATGGTGGAGGGGCATCATGGTTTAACTGTGAAATATGGTGGAGGAGCATCATGGTTTAACTGTGAAATATGGTGGAGGAGCATCATGGTTTGAGGCTGCTTTGCTGCCTCAGGGCCTGGATGGATTGCTGTCATTGACAGAAAAATGAATTCCCAAGTTTATTGAGACATTTTACAGGAAGACCATCTGTCCGTCAACTGAAGCTCAACAGAAGATGGGTGATGCAACAGGACAACGACCCAAAGCATAGAACTAAATCAACAACAGAATGGCTTCAACAGAAGAAAATAGGCCCAGTCAGAGTCCTGACCTCAACCCCATTGAGATGCTCTGGCAGAACCTCAAGAGAGCAATTCACTCCAGACATCCCAAGAATATTGCTGCACTGAAACAGTTTTGTAAAGAGGAATGGTCCAATCAGGATCATGCAGGTCTGATCTGCAACTACAGGAAACGTTCAGTTGAGGTTATTGAAGCCAAAGGAGGGTCAACCAGTTATTAAATCCAAAGGTTCACATACTTTTCCCACCCTGTACTGTGAATGTTGTGTTCAGTAAAAACATGAACACTGTGTTTGTCTATTGTTGTGACTCAGATGAAGATTTGAAAACATTTATGACCAATTTATGCAGAAATCCGAGTAATCCCAAAGGGTTCACATACTTTTTCTTGCAACTGTATGTGTAACTGCAGTCAGGCAAGAGAGTGTTGTCAAAAACCTTGTCATGTTATAAACAGAAAGTGCACATTTCCCCTTGTTCATGAATGAGACAACAACACGGGACAAATAATGACGCTCCCTTATATTATATCCAGCCAAAGGTGTCCTAAAGAGATGCGCTATAGTTCATCAGCGGCTCTTGGTAGCGCATGCTAAGCAAACAGTTCTCATTAAATGAGACACAGTACGCCCACAAATAAGAGACTCAGGACTGTAGTAGATCTGGGTGTTTATTATAATGCATTGTCCACTCAATTAACAAACTTACCAGTGAAGGATTCTGGTTAGGTGATGAGGAAAAGTCAGTCACTGACATAACATGAAACCTAAACTAACCATGCATTTTGTGTTTTGCATGCTGCCATCAGAAATGTGTGTCGCAATTTGACTGACTTTAAAATGAGAATTTATGATGTTTGACTGAAAAAAACAAACCACTGCCTATGGGCTTTCTATAGTACACATACAGTACATTGTAATCATATGCAAATCTACGTTAATGAGTGTGTCTGAAAATATACTTGTTCACACACTTAATTTAATTGCAGACACTATCAATTACTCAGATGCTAATTGAGAGAACCACATACATGACAACAATGTACAACACTGGAATACGGCTTCATATAACAACTCTACAACTAACCTGACAATAATAAATGAATGAACCACCAGCTAGAGACTGCCTCCATAGTTTGCTTAGCATACCATCTCAATCAACAAATTTCTAGAAAAAATAAAAGAGTGACACACCACAAACTTCCAATTGCAGTGTCTCTATGACCTAAATAGACCTGTTGACATTTTTGTTCTTCTTTTGTGTGATTTAAGTGTGAGTGATGTGTTGTCGGTGCTGAGGCTGCCGCAACAATTGTACTTTCCTGTAAAGGATCAATAAAGTATATCTAATCCAATCTAATCTAATGGCAATGAGAATAAAACACACACACACACATTAAGTGACTACATACTACTTTTAAGGGCACCTTTCAAGTCAAAGTCTGTCATAATCTGCAAAAGAAGAAGGGAGAATGTGAGGAAGAATCAGCGTAGTGCACTGCAGTCTGGGGGCTGCTGGGATAGAGGGGGGGAGAGAATCATGGAGGAAGTAAAAAGAGCTGGAATGAGGAGGAGTGACTGCTAAGCCTGTCCGAATCAGGCCGCTCTGATGGGAAGGCCATTGGCTCATAGATTTATCCTGCAGCGGCCTGATTGCACCGGAGCGCACAACACAAGATGGACTAGATAAGGAGATGTAATGGTGAGCCACAAATGAACACTTCTGTGAGCTGCCCACCATTCCGTGTGCATCAGTGTGGTGTGGTGTGTGTGTGTGAGAGAGAAAGCACAATTACAGTGAGCAGACTTCTATCACTGTTTGAGCGCGGCTGTTAGGAGGGACCTCCTGTGACCCCATTTCTGCAGAAACACAAAAGCACATTTAACTATTGTCATTAGGACATACATTTGGGTTTTGGAGGAGATGGACTCTGATTGTTTCTTACATCTCCTCAGGTCATATAGGGTTGTAGTATAATATAGTTGAATGGACTGAGTGTGAAATGATGGATATAAATGGGGCCATGCTTTTTCATTGCTGTTCATCAACACATTGTACAAGCAACACATAACACACGAGACCACAGTGATACACATATTAAAATGACCAACATAAATAAATAGAGGCTAATCTACCCATCTCTTCCGTCAGCTTCCGTTCAGACTCCACTACACAACCGATGCACTATTTATACCATATACGCTAATTCTTCCTCAAATGCCACAGGGTTCAAGCAGAGTTCTTATTAAACTTTGGGAGGAGACTTTTGCTCTATACATCACCAGCTGAAGCCAGGCCCTGAGTCATGCTTCCGCTCAGCCCACTTCATACAGCGTAGCGTGAATGGGACTGAATGGTGGAAGTGAGTCATGTGTTTAATTGATCCAGCTGTCACCCTGAAGACGCACAAAAATGACACACATTCTTAACTGTGCTTATAGGCGCACTGATCCACACACTTACAAAATGTTAGGGAAACTTCTCCCAAGAAAGACTCCTCTTTGAGCTCAATAGATCAAGTTGTTAAAAGTCATGTCATCTTTGAAATGTAATAAAATATAGATAGGGAGAAGGATGAGTAGAAAATGGTGGAACAGCTATATTATAACGGTCACATGACTTACTAAGGGTTAGCACAGTGGGATTCAAATCTGGTATTTAATTGAAAGTATAACATAAATTGAGACCAGGACTAAACTAGGATTAATCCATGACATGGGACTAAGTCAGTAAACTGGAACCAGACCAAACTAGACTAGACTAAAATAGGGTAAGCAGGACTATACAAGAACTATACTGAGAATAACCCAGGTCTAGATAAATATATAAACATATGAAGACCATTCAAGTCCCACTGGTAAGAGTACCACCAGTCTTTAGAACCACTGGCACACTGAATGCAGTATGTGGATGGAGTGATTTCCATTCCGTCTTCCTCCAGACTGTGTGTGCTGTATGTGTTCAGACAAATCCCCTCTCGCTGGTGCACATGGTGCACGGAGCTGTGCGTTGTGTAGGTTCAAATCCCGTGCTTAACTATGTCTATTGTTGTTGAGCAAGGAATTTGGTGTGATTGGATTGCCAGCTGAGGTGGCTCGGGCATCTGTTTCGGATGCCCCCTGGATGCCTCCCTTGGGAGGAGACCCCAGGGAAGACCCAGGAACACGCTGGAGGGATTATATCTCTTGGCTGGCCTGTAAACGCCTTGGAATCCCCTCGGAAGAGCTGGAGGAAGTGTC
>JAVQKC010051641.1:0-17104 GCA_036025475.1 Philypnodon macrostomus | reverse complement strand
CTCTCTCACAGTGGACATGCACCTACGATGAAAATTCCAGAGCCCTCCATGACTTCTAAGTGGGAGAAATAGCAAAATAGCAAGGTGTTCAAATACTTGTTTTCTTCACTGTATATTGTTATATTACATTGTCAAATAAGGGTACGCCATGTTGGATTTTTCATCTTGGGGTTGTCCGAGTTGCCCCAAGTTTCTGAGTAGGAATTCTGACATCAAGGGCCATTCCAGTTCTCAACTTGGAATTTCCCACCTCCGAGTACAACTGGAACGCACCAATAGCCTGCTGCTAACCTGGACTGGACTTATGTTTTTATTGAGTGTGGGAGGGTCCATAACCTCTTTGTAGTGCACTGTGCTTCCTATACTCCAACATATATTTGCAGTAGGTCTAATTGAGGATTCTAAATTAGGCATAGATATACATTAGATATAAACTAATCTCAAAATTAGGTATATCATACTTTGGAACAAAATATAGAAATCGCTGTCGAATATTTTGATGAAAACAGGAATTTCAACTGCGCAGACTTTGAGTCTATGTTCTCCATCTTGAGCTAGAACTTGTTTTTTGACGGGGAAACTAAACTCTACTGCATAAGACTATAATTGGTAAAAAAAATAGTAATACTTTTTTAGCTTTGAATAGAACTTGAATAATTTAAGCTTTTCAAAATAAATGTTCCTCAAATCACTTCACTGAAAACAATACCTAAATCAGCTCGCATTTGGAAAGCCCATTAAAAATCACATTTGACTTAATTGTTCAAAAGCACCTATTTGCACTTAACATTGCAATAAATCTGATGCAAAACCACCTGTAATAAAAACTCTGTCCCTGTGCTGTAATTAATTAGGCCATGCCCTAACCTACCATAAAGGCTTTTACTACTCCACAGTGTTGTCGTCTGCTATAGTTTGAGGCGGTGAGCGGGTAGATTAACACACATTGGCGTATCGTTGATGTGCGTCGGGGGGGCTATAGCGTTGTTTTACATATGTACACAGATGTGCGGATGGAAGAGGTACGAGGTTATAGGGGGGAGGAATGGACCGCTCTTGAGTTTTTAACATTAGGCTTCGTGTGTGTGTGTTGATGCTTTATTCACACACAGTGATTAGACGTATTCCCTCCTGGCCACTTTCAAGCTTTCAATTAAGATTCTAAACACAAATATACCCTGCATTCATTACGCTCATCCCTGCTAACGAGCTGAAAAGGGCCGCGCCGATGTGTGCGTGGCGGCTTCTCCTTTTGCTTATATAGAGGAAACGGCAATTCCCAATTTTGCCGTGAATGTCTTGAGTGATAATACAGAGACTGGGGCGATGATGTGTGCGCCTCTGCTGTTTGAATATTAATTAAAGTCTCATTACATATGATATTACAAGGCAGCTGTACGGTGTTACGGTCAAGTGCTCTCCAGATGACACTGCACAAGAAGGACTTTGTGTCGACCAGTTGTTTGCCACAATGGAATAGTTTTCCTGTTGATTAAGAATTTTTTAAGCATCCTATTCAACATTTCTGCTTGAGAGTATTACATAGAGAACAAATGCTTTATGCAGGTTTGTAGACATACTAATGGACACACTAGGTTACAGATATATAAGTGAGTGAGCTAAACCCAGCCATGCCACCACATGTATCCCTCACAAGTGAATTTATTGTATTTTGAAGTAGATTTTTCTCACCATTTTATCAGTGGTTGTAGAATTGTAGAATTAATTTTAATCACAGACAGACTTTCTTGATTACTTGCATTTTGTGAACAAAAAAAAGTTCTACATTTTGACAGTGGAACTTTATATGTTAAGTTAAAATTTACATAATAATTTTAGTATTTTGAAAAAGTCTTGTCTTTGGGACAATAGAATGAAATGCATAATGCAATTGTGTATTGTAATTCCATTTTGCTACACAGAATTCCAATAAGCTGAAATGGAGACACTAATGATGTCTGAGCGGCTTGTGTATGGAAGTGAGGAGGCTTTTGGCTTCCACCGTCCAGAGCGCTCCAGCTTCCTACTGTTATGTAATCTGATCGGGAAAATCCAAGCTGCTCTATCCACGCTTAGACTGACTCCATCCAAAACACACATCCACAACACGAATATGCTCAATTTGTGCTTCCTGTCATTATACGCACCAACACAAACTGCTTATCGCCATATGCCTTCTACGTCTGCCAATACTGTTTTGTGTGTGCGGAAAACAGAGGGAGAATTTATACTGGAAGCATTTATTAAAAGATCATGTCATATGAGGAGAGTGGCCAATTTACAGTATATGGACAGGAAGAAAAGGCAGTTAGTCCTGGTTTTGATTAAGGTTTGTTTGACATTACTATATGTGGGGTGAACTGTTGAATTATTGGGTTGTATTCCTCCTTGTGACTACCAAGTGTATTGACCAATTAGTCAATAGGGGTTTTCTGATTAATGAAGATGAGTCTGTCAATATTGTTGTGCATGTGTTGGAAACATAGTACCACCAATAATGGTCAGTGTATGAGCCCTTTAGGACAAAGATACTGGAGCCTGAAAAGCCAGACTGATCTGAGTTTTTGTAACTCTGCGGAACATTTGAACATCCTTTGCCTCAGTTTTTAAATATGTGCCAACATCATTGCAATAGAATATAAAAATGTATATTTTTTTTACATAAGTCATGATACTATCACAGTACTTTTTGTTGCAATATCACAAAATACCATAGATCACAGATTTGATGACAGTAGTTTTATTGCCACCACCATTGGAAGTACATTTTTGGCAGGATATGTTGGCTTGTTAATCACTGTAAGTAACGTAATGAAGTCAGTAATGGGCTGGAACTTTTTGATGTGGCTCCTGATCACTGTCTATCTACAAATTCTTTACTTAATTACAAATGGCTTAATTTTTCTCTTGTGGTCTGTTCTGATTTTGTGACTTTGTGCCATTCATACAAGCGCTGCACACATTCTTTACACAGTCATTATATCCTATGCCACCATCATTTTTGAATCCCAATAGTGACCCCTCACAATGCATACAGTATTGTTCTTCTGTAAGTAAAAGTGGTCTCCTGAACATACCAGCAGCACACGGTGAGCTGTGGACTAAACAAATGAGAGAAATGTGAACAATTACCTTCGAGCCAGTGATGGAAACGAAGGGAAAATGAAAGCTGGGAGAGGGGAGGGCCACGGTGTGTGTGTGTGGGTGTTGTGTACCCGCGGGACCCCGGCACTGCAGCATTCTTCAGCCTGTGAGGGTGAGGAGAGGTGGGGCCACTCCTGGGACCCCTCCAGCACTGCACCAGCCTGTCTATAATATACTGTATGTGAGTGTGTGTGTGTATTCTCCAGCCCCCTCACTACCAACGGGTCAAGCTCGCCCCCCCACCACCACTGGTTGCTATGGAAACACACCTTGAGCAAGCCCCCCAGAGAGACTCTCCCGCGCTCACACACACACACACACGCCTCTTCTTCCGTCCGCCTCCTTTCCTGGCCTCTGTTGCTCTGTCCATCCCAAACACCCCCCAGCGTTGCGTTGCTTTTTCGCCTACCCCTGCTCTCCGCGGATCCCTCGCTGTCCCTGCCATCAATCGCCTGCCGTGGTTTTGGCTCCGCGGGCACCTCATGGGAGCACACAAAACAGATGGAGGAGTGGGGGCAGGGGCGCACCCAAAGGATCCCACAGTAGAGGCAGGAAGTGGTTAAAGATTGTGTATAATAATAATAGGCAGTGCGACACAAAGGAAAGGAGCTTTTTATATTGTTTTGCTGCATGTTGCACCACTCTGCTATGGGGTTGGTGTCTGTGGTGCAAGGCCGGTGCCACCTGGTCACTCTCCTTCAGCCAGTTAGCAAAGGTATGATTCATTGAGGGGTGTTTGTAAATGTAGTAAAATAAATATTAAAATGTGCAGTTCCTTGGTTCTTCTGTCTGTTCTTCTGTCTTCTGTCCTTTTTTCTAAAGATTACGCTGGTGTATTGAATGTATATGAATGGTTGTTTGTAGGAGATTTATTTTCTTGGTTTGCTAGTCTACCACACAACTAAAAAATATAACCCAGTCCAATAACTGTAGAAAGGTTAATGTAGTGTAAATGGTTCGTGCTAGTCATAATAAAGCACTAATGTTAACATTGCCTGAAGTGTAAGTTTACTGTTATTTGTTAAAGGACCTAATGATATTTCTGGTTTCCTAGTTGCTATGAGTTGGCATGGCAACTAGTCAATTGTGAGCACAGCTGGACCAGGTCTTTGACTAATCAGGCTGGTAAAAATTCTCATACAGGAAAATGCTTTTAGTTCCAACTATTCAGTTCAACAGACGTAAGTATGCCGAAATAGCATCGCCTCATCACTTTTTACATATCTCTCTGAAGTATTTCCAAATAATGTGACCTAGTGAAAGTTTTTCATACATTCAGCAAACAATATGAAACATGAACACAATATGAAACATGATCACAATATGAAACATGAACATAAAAAAAGTATTGCTTTGTTAAATCAAATAATGTTTTATAATTATCTTTATCTACAATTTACTGAAATACTGAAATCAGTAATAGTGTATCATCACCATGTGTACCAATATTGAACCATATACATTTGCTTGATTGTGCATGAGATTGTTGGTAGTGCACTGGTCACAAACTTTGAGTCCTAACCTTCACCCCTCCTCTGGCTCTGTGACTTTCTCTCATCCCCCTCTCCCCTGTGTTCTGTGTCCCAGCACTGGCCTCCCAGGGCTGCGTGTGCACGTTGGTGTGCACATGTGTGCTGCTGGATCAAATGCACTCTGTGAGACAAAGCACAGCAGCGGGATGCTGGGCGGCTCTGTCATCTCACTATGGGTCGCTCACACACGCGCACACTTAAACCGTGCATGCTCGCACATGCACTGGTCTCAGAGGGGGACAGCACACAGAGACTGCAGTCTCCACATACACTGATCAAAACAATGTATTTGTCAGAAAAGAAAAGTCTTTCATGGGACACAGGCGAGGAGGCCTCTCTCCATGCCCTTGTTCCGGACAGCCCAATTATCTCTCTGCACCTCACTATGTCCCCTCAGCTCCCTCTGTCAGACTGTTCTTTCTCACTCTATCAGTGCTGCTGTGGTCCTAACTATGGACATGATTCTAATACAATCTATGGAGCAGTACTTTTGACCTCTGAGGACACAGTATTCAGAGATTTACATATAATATTTATTATTTATTATCGTTAGGAGTTAAAGATGCTCTGTGCTGAAGTATAAATGTTATGAACAAGAAAATGAAAAGCATGGATCGAAATACATGCAATATATCTCTCATCTATCATGCATTTGACCACTGTAAAATTATAATTAACGTATATACACATGTACAGTATAAAGTGCTACAGAAAAGCAGTCATTAAAACTTTTTATCCACAAGTCGACAGTGGATAAACTGCCTCTTTCTCACTTTCTGCTGTAGACTCTAACTTCATAATACTTTACAACGTTTAGTTATACACTTACTCTACTTTGTAGAAGGTGAAAACATGAAAGTGAGTATTGATCTTTCATATAAAATGCAGATATCGGACTATGAACTTTTGAAGTTGCTGGCCTTGTATGTAGTGTTGATTTTTTTATTGTAAATTTAGCATATGTTTAGTCTTTGCAGTTAAGAGACAGCTATGTGGGAGGCTGACTACAGATACAGTAATAGGCACATTATGGTCCACATGTAAAGGTGGACTTGTCTTTGATAGTGGCAGTGTAGGAGGAGTACATATTATCTTCTAAAGACTGGTTCAGCTTTATACTGATGCAGGAGCTGTCCACCTTGAGATCACTGATGCGTAGGCACTACTTTTTATTCTTCTTCTTATTGTCTTTGGCTCCATTAAAGCTGCATACATTCTTAAGAATTACATTGTTGATTGAAAGTGTATTTTCTACCAGTGAGACAATTTTACATTTGATTTTTAGTTTGTATGGAAGTTGTAGTTTGGTGCCGTTTCCGTATAGTCTCTCCACAGGTCTGAGTCTCTCGGCTGTTTCAATCTCCTACCCAATGATAATGAAGCTCTATCTGTCCCAGTATGTCATGGACACTGTGGCGCCCCACCACACAGCAGCCTTTGAGCATCGTGTGTGTTCACGGGACAGGCTCTGTTTGTGCACCGGGACCATCTCTCCTGGCACCCTCCCTACTGCTCCGTAGCTGGGATTAGGGCACCCTTGTGTCGGCCTTTGAAGCCTGAGCGATTGTGATCCCTGTGTATGTGTGTGTGTATTCGTGATTCTGGTGTTGTGGATGTATGATTGAAGACTTTATTAACCCGGTGACACCCTGTAGCTAAAGTTCTGCACCAGTTTGAGATAAGTGACAGGAGGCAGGATATGGGTCGCATGCAGGCTGACCAATGGCATCTTTATAGTGCTGGATAAGATCTTCTTGGTCTGGTTAAGGTCCAGTTTTGACCCGGTTCGGACCTAGTTTAGTTTTGGTTTAGACCTGTTTATTTATGGACCCCGTTATTTATGGACTAACTCCTGGGTCTCAGCACTGCCTGATGTTATGTCCTGGAGGCTGAACGTTTTAGGTCCAATTCCTATATCATCATCTTTTACCCAAACTAGAGCTTTTGTTAGTAATTATATAAGCAAAACAGCATTTCAGCAATATTCTGGAATCACCTGAAACATACTATGTGTGAATGCGATAACTCAAAAACAAAATGCTGGATCTCTATCAAATTTGAACATATCGTAAAGATGCCGAATTGGACTGATTTTGGTACTTCTATGATGAATATTATATTATATAACTAATTAATGAATGCCCTGAAGCTTAGAACGCAATAACTCAAAAAAGGTTTTGCTGGATCTTTAAAAAATTTCTGTACAGTTACACATCCTGACGACACTTAACTAGATTGATGTTTGGTACTTCTACAATTAATAATAATTAATGAATAAACTAATTAATGCTTTGGAGCATCTTAATTGAGCCATTAATCCTGATAAACTAAGGCTTTGGTACCGTGTATAGTTAATAGTGTATATTTAATGTAAATAGGCAAATTACAGAGGTCAAATAAAAATACCCCAATACAGTGATTAAATACACACTTACTATTATGAAAGCAATAGTAATTGACTTTAAAATGCACTTGTATGGCCTCAAAATCTGGTTTACTGTGGGTGTGTGTATGTGTGTTTGTATAAAACTTCACGAGGGGTCACAGATTGGCCCACAGACGACACCATCTGATGTCCCTGGGCTGTTACTGTGTGTGGTTGCCCCATGTGGTGTGTGGGGGGCATCAGGGCCATCGGTCCTGTATGGTACAGTAGTGATAAGGACAAATGGCTAGAACCTGATCGCCATGTGATGTGAGTTTAAACCGCCCACCTTTCATCTGGTCCTGCACCGGGGGGCACTGATATCACCCACAGCTCCTCAAAATAGGTACAGTCATACACATACAAGATCTATGCGAAACGTAAGAGGATAGAGTTGATGATGACAATTTTTAGAGCATTTTTATAAAGTCCCAGTTTACGTATTTAGTGGTTTGGGCCATGCTGGTATTGTTTTAAAAAAATGCTGGTATTTGAATCTGTTGTAGTGTCTTGGATGTTTGTAAAGAGTCTGTGTGTACAATGAAGTATGCATGCAGTACATTTCAGTATTGGGGCAGTGAAGAAACAATGGTATGGATCTGAAACATTGTGAACATTCTGAACTAGAGGAAAGTCTGTGCCCTCCAAGTGTAAGTACAGAGTAGTGTACAAAAGGTGGAGTGGCGTATGAAACAACTACTTTTCTAAGATCTACTTTTTCTATAAAGTTGACATTTGTAAAGGTATGAGTTTGAATGGAATGGCCTCAAACTAATCAGCAAATGTTGGACTATGAGACACAGTGAGGACGTGTGGAGCAGTGTGCAGAGTGAGGAATGGACAGGTAAATGCAGAGGGGAGGGCAGATAACGAGGACAGAGGGAGGGCTGAAGGGTGGCTATAGGAAGTCTAAATCATCCCCGCCCCGGTGGGGAGGACAGGCAATTACCAGTCAGCCAGACAAGATACTGGGGAGCTCTAGTGTTCCTCAAAAGTTCAGGAACTAGCATCTGATGCAACCTATATATGGAAATATGAAATTGTATTTTTTTTTAAATCATAATTTATTACAGGTAATTTTTTTTTTTTCTTTAGCAATTTTGGTCTCCTGAGACCTTATTTTTGTAAGAATTGTTCTTTATAAATATTGATATTATGTTGAAGTGTTAACTATTTGCATCGTGTTTATCCTAAGTACTCATCACCTGTTTATGAACCAGCCCTCACATGCGTGTCTGTCTTCTATTTGCAGAGGAGGGCATCAATCACGAGTGCAAGCTGTGTAACCAGATGTTTGACTCACCTGCCAAGTTGCTGTGCCACCTGATAGAGCACAGCTTTGAAGGCATGGGAGGTACCTTCAAGTGTCCCGTCTGCTTCACAGGTGAGACTCATCCTCAAGGACAGCACATGATGCAGATGTCTCACATTTGACACTATCATGGTTATATGTTGGTTTATAACCCCTGTACTTTTTTGCTGTTTTATTATTTCTAATTTATTATTTGAAAAATATCACACTGATTGAAAAAGTGGAATACAGTTGGGTGACGTGTGTCATGTTTTGGAAAAACCCTCTCAAAGTCAGAATAGCCAATGGTAGTTTATTTGTCATTTGTTTGCTTATTCACATGAGGGGCTGAAAAGACTTGAGTATATCCCAGCTTTTATGGGCATTAGCAGGGGTAAATCCTGAACAACAGCCCATTGACACTTAACACATTAAAAGGCAGTGTGGCAACCATTTATCTTTACCTTAGTAGAGCCACCATTTTACCAACATTTGCATGTTTCTGGACAGTAGAGGAAGCCTGGATACACAGATAGAACCCACACACTGCTTGCTGTGAGGTAGAAATAGTCAGACACAGAAAGACCAGGACTGGCCAACCTATATTCGCCTACAAACTGTATTAATGCTCGCATGAGGGTCTTGGGTGAAAAGCATTCATGAAATGTTTTGGTATAATGCGATTGTCCATTGTTTTTCTGTTTCAAACAATGGCTGCAGGGTGCCACTGTAGAAAGCCCCAGTATGTAGTGTTTTATACTTTGGAAAGTCACTGGAGAGACTATTGAAAATGTGGGATGACCACATTAGGCCTGCAGCATTTAGACTTGTACTTTACGAAACACAACAGTCTCCACCTTCTCTCCCAACTCCACCCTACATCCTACTTGTGTCTGTCACCCCTTTACTGAGGCTCTGAGTTTGTATTGTGTGTGGTGAGGCTACCCCCAGGTACACAACAAGCACTTTAAACTTTAACTCTATTCCTTAGTGGCTTATGAATTAGTAAGATGGGCACCGCTCCTATGGGGAGGCTTAATAATTCAACACATACACACACAGAGAAGAAGACCCAAAGTTTACTGAAACAAAGGGAGAGAACGGATGCAGGAAAGTGTAGCTACGATCAGACATGAGCTAATTTTTTGATAAATGTCACAACCTCTGCAGAGGATGTAGTGTTCAGGCATTTTCATTTATTTATTTATACACACTTGACAACACCTTAGCAAATGCATATGAAAAATAAACTAATCTCATAAAAGTTAGGACTAGATCAAAAACCCAGACAAATCAGTGGTACTAATTGAAATGGTATTTGCAAAGTCACATTAGGAAGTTTTAGGTTAATGGATTGGAACAGCAACTTCCACACACAAAAGTGAATTACTATTTAAACCATCAGCAATATACTGTATTTACAAATGTTGGTCATCACAAAATAACCTTGACAATTGTTCATTCACACAATGAGGTCATTGCAAGCCCTTTTTTTTTGTTTTAAACCAAAAGTGATCAGATTGACCTGATGTGTATTTGTCTGTCTCCCAGTATTTGTACAGGCCAACAAGCTCCAGCAGCACATTTTTGCAGTGCACGGCCAGGAAGACAAGATCTATGACTGTTCGCAATGTCCACAGAAGTTCTTCTTTCAGACTGAACTACAGGTAGGCTCTCACTATACCCTCCATTCACCTGACTACTCTGGCCACTGTGTGTCCATTGTATGTTCATTGTATGTGTGTGTGTGCATTATAAATCTCCATATACGTTTTCTGTTCCAATGGTGAGTCACAATATCAATACTAAGATAAACTTTACTAGTCCTCTTTATAACTCCATTCCTGGGATAATTTATTTTTCACTATACATTTAGTTGTGTTGTTTTGTTGCCTCTAATTTTACTCTGTCTCCTGTAAATGTGTTCTCTCCCCTGCGTTGCACTGGCCCGTTTGCATCCTTCCATCTCTCCTTATGAGGTCCTGGTAGGGTTCTGGCACACTTCATGTCATTACGACCCAGACACATTTGTGTGTAGGTGAGGGGGTATAAGTCACCCCGGAGTGGGTCGTGAGCCAGCTGTGGTCAGGTCTAAGCTCCTGTCCTCTTCTATCTGCAATTATGTTGGACTTCTATACACTGCTTTTGTAGATAGAGGCATTTAGGTTTATAACATTATTACTTTGTCAAATAGCTCTCTAATTATCTTATACCCATACTAAACAGTTAAGCAACCACAACTGTGTTAAAATAAGTAATTATAATAATTGTAATTAAATGAATTTATTGTCTTCTAGAATATTGAATAGTTGATATTGGTTTGCTCTACAGCCCTTGTCAACAATTAATTTATTTCAACCTTTAATACAGAGAAAGTGACTATTTTCAGTGGTAGCTAGTCATATATCTATCTAACCAAAATGTATGCTATTGATATACTGTTGAGAAAGACTGAAGTTCAAACAGGCAAACCAAAATGAATAATATTGTTGATGATATAAAGCAACCACACACTTGCAGAGTCCACGCTCACAAAGTGGCAGTGATGTAGGGCTGGAGGTGCTGGGCATATGGCCGGCCAGTCCATTTAGCAGCAGGGCGACCGCTGGACCCTGTCGGTTAATGTCCAAGCACAAACAACACACGCCGTCTCTCCGCCTCTGTGCACCTCTGCATAGGCCCAGGCTGCACAGTCTACCAGCAGTATTCATAGTTATCACCATTTGACTTCAGCATCACTGTCTTTGGCCAGGTCACATTGTATTCAAACAGGGCACAATTCACTGGCAAAAACTGGTAAAATGTCATAGTTGGCATGTGAAGATGGTAGTGGCACTACTACTCAGTTGACTTGTCTAACAATGACAGAAAAAGTATTGAATGCATTTTGATATATTTACTTGTCTTAACTGATTGTCAAGTAATGAAGATGTATAACATAGCATAGCATAGCATAGCGTATTAATACAGGGATGAAGATTGAAAGCTTGAGAGACACTAAACTACAAAATGTTTACTACAAACATTTGGGACTATTGGGCTTAATAATGAGGCTATATGTATTTTATGGTAAAACAAAAGTTACATAGAAATTGGCATTGTTTTTAGTCTCACAAAAGCATCAGTTTTAAATACACTTTGACCTGCCTTCCAGCCAGTGGTTGCAAAAGTAGCACCGAGTTGATCCAAAAAAACAATCTGTGACTTCCTGACTTTGCGGTGGTAGCACTCTAAGGTTTTCTTGGCTTAAATGGCTGAACCCCAAAGCCTCACTCTCATTGGGTCAGATAAGTATAATTCAGTTGTTTTCATTCCAGCTAAGTTGAGCCATGTTCAACTTCTCCCTTCCCACAGCTCCTTGTACTTCTTCCTCTTTGGCTGCTGCTCTGTGGTTATAGCCATCTTGTTGCTTTTTGGTTTGGAGCCCAATAGTGTGTGTGTATGTAAGAGCTCACAGACCAACACTGACCTGCCACTGCTCCATTGCCCCATGGGAGGGCTCTCTAAGTGGGCTAGACAGAAAGGCTGACTGGGGGAGATGGAGAGCTACAACCGCAGAGGTTAGCTGGTAGCGCGGGTATGTGTGGACGTGGGTCTGCCAGAGAAAGTGGAATAGGCTAATTTGTGTGTGTGCGTTTTAATGAGGTGCCGATGGATGAAGAAGGCAGCTTGGCCAGTTAGAAAAGGCTTTGGCCTCTTTGAGCTCCTCAGAGGGCCTATGATGTCCAGCTCACTCACTCACACACCCAAAGGGCCGGCACAACACGGACACATCACTGCATCATCCGCTCTCCCCGACTGCCCCGCTTCCACTCCTCCAGTCTTCTACAGTAGTCCATTCTTTCTTAACACCTACATGGTATTTCCACTGTTAGCAGTATAATTCAAAAAGTTATGTTGGTCGAAATCTGACTTCAAGAAACGTCAGTAATGGGCAAAGAAACAAATTAAGTATTTGGCTGGAGCAAAAAAAAAAATCTTCCATTCACAGCAATATTAATGTTTTGTTTCTCTGTGTGTCTGTTTTTAATTCATTCATATTCATACACTGTCAGCAACTATGGGCTTGAGATGGAGTACACATCGAACAATGGTCAAATAGTCACAAGTTTCCATTCATATGTATAACTGGCTAATTTTATTTACTTTTTGTTTATTATATCGGCAAAACAACAATATTATGGAATCTTGTTGGTCCGCAGATTGGCCGTGTGAATAGCGATAACTCAATAATGCAATGCCAGATCTTTTAAACTTTTGCACACAGTTACATATCATGAAGATGCAGAACTGGATTGACTTTGGTACTTCTACGATTAATGACAATTAAATAATGAACTAATTAATGCCCTGAACCACTTTCATTGAGCCATTAATCCTGCTGAACATAAACAAAATCGCATGAATTTTGGCACAGTGATTCGGGCAAATGTATACTTAATGCACATAGGCACATTACAGAGGTCAAATAAAGAATGCCTCTATAGCGCCCCCATGTTTATGACCCCTATGGGACCCTGGACACACTTACTTTGACAGAGAGCAATGAAACTTGGTACAGTGAATCTCCACAGTGTACCCAACATAAAATATTATTATGACCCCACCCTACAACGAACAGGACGTCAGACATTTTGGTTTGAATTTGGGAAGTCAGGTATATTTGACAGCCTTGAACTTGCAGATACTTTGCCCGATTAGGCTCAAACCTGAAACACTGAAATTACCCCCCGACCCTCACACCCCCACATCTGACCAATATGATGCCAGTTACCTCTATAGTGCTCCCTATAGACTGAAAGAAGAAAAAAAAACATCCAGATCAATCAAAAAAGTCAAATAGACCCTTCCAATGTTTGTCATGGTTTGGGGGCTCGATAATAATTAGAAAATCGCATAATGTCTGATTAAGGTGCCCGTTGGTGCCCGTTGTGACAGAGGTATGGGGCCGTTTCACTGATATACACTTTGCTGTCGGGGATGTCGGGGCCTAGTTGTTTGGTGGTTATAGTCTTCTGTTTCTGCATCATTTCAAAGGTTTACACGTTGCTGCTTTTAAACTTGTTCTAACTTTACCAGGAATTACAATGTTTCGCCTCCATTTCCAAGGACCAACAAACCAGTTTAGTGTGGACAAAATCTGCACACGCATTTTACTGTTCTTTTCCTCAGCTTGTATCTCCCCCTCGCCTCCCCTCTGACTCCCCCTCGTCTGTCCCAGTAGAAGCAGCCCCTATGCATATTTAAGCCCCTCTCCTCTCTTCCTCTCTTCTGTGCCTCTCCCCAGTGCCCCATAAATAGTGCAGACGTAAGCTGGTAAATAAGACATGTTTTGGTGTTGGTGTGTGTGTGTGTGTGTGTGTGTGTGTGTGTGTGCGTGCGTGTGCATGCGGATGTGCGTGCGTGTGTGTGTAAATAAGATATGCTGTGGCCCTGATCAGTGCCATCCTTCTGGATCTCTTTCTCCCAGACTTCACACACCATTTTCACATTCTCTCTGTTTTATTTGACTTCTGTTTGCCTTTATTGTCTTTCTCTTTTTTTGTTACTACTGGACAAAAACACAACTTTTGACTATGGGTCAAAATAGTCCATTCATTCAGGTCAGCATTAACCAAGATGTACAAGTAGTCATTTGACCAGAATGGTAATTTGTTCATGTTACATTCAGCAACGATGTTAGGCCTCACCAACAAATGCACAGTTAATATTCTTTAAAAGCCTGTGTCTGTCACCATTGACTTCTAACACTTTCTAGAAAACACCCACAGAATATATACTGTTCCAATTCTGTGGAATATTATAGTAATATAGTAGTTCGCTGTCTAATGTCTAATAGCTACGTAGCTACTAGCCACATCCAGAAGTTACTAAAATAGCTGAACAGTAAACACAGACTGCTTACTCGTGTAGATATATTTGACAGGGCAGTGCATCTTTGCTCTGATAACTTATTTTGAACTGTTCATCCCAAAACTGTGACCCACCCATCACATTTTCTAACCTTTTTTCAAGCCACCAGACAGTATAACACTACAGCCACTGCTACTTTTCATTTCATCCTTCACTCCATCCACACTCCCCTCTCCTTCTCAATCATCCCCTTATTTCTTTGAGTTGTCCCTCTGTATTGCTACACCATTTCCTTTAGCACAGGTAAATATTTAAACAGCACTAGATGGGTGGATTGTTGGACTGATGAATAAATGGATGGGACAGTAGAGGAGATCTGTTTGCATGTGTGTTGATTCTCTTCCCGGGATTGCACCCTCTCTACTTGTCCCTTTGGGGCAGAATATTTTAGATTGTGCATGCAAACATAACCACAATGCCAAATACAAGGTATAGAGAATATAGAGATGAAGCAGTGGCAGGAGGAGGCCAAGAGAGTGTAGGAATGTGAAGCAATAGATGAAGATTGCACTTAAGATGACTTTTGTTTTGTCTGTACGGACTAGAATGAGATAATATGATAATATTAAGGACACAAAAAGTATTGAGACCGTTTTTGCAAAGCGACTCACTGGTTTGCCATGAAGAGTGTGATGACATCAAAAGACAAAGATTGATGAGAGATTTTTTTAGATTGATCGCCGTAATTATGGCATCTGTCTCAATATCCAGGTGTGGGACTGGTGGCCATTTGGCTGCTGTTGTTTTTGTTTTTTTTCTATATATAGAGGAATTTTCCTTCTTGTGGTAATGTGTGCATGCAGTCATTTTTTGCCATGTTTCTTGTGGTGGGGAGAGAAATGATAAAGAAGTCTAGGTTTTAAGTTGCCCCTTCCTGGATTCACCTCACAACATTTGAATAGATGTGAATGAGAAATCATATTTACCCCATATTCTGTTTAGTGTTCATTCGGCTCCACCTATTAATCCTCCTTTTACATGCCTATAAAATACCTTGTCTACCTCACTGCTGGTTGGGATGGACAGCTGTGTTTGGGCTGTTCTGTTAGTAGTCCGTCTGTGAATAATGTTGTCTTTGTCTTTGTCTGAATCTATATCCCTCTGAATGAATTATGGAAAGGTGCGGATGTGGCCTGACTGCCAATAGCTTTATTTCATCTGTGTTTGTGTGAGTGCGAGTCTTTTGTCAAGTTTGGGGGCTCAATTTAAAGCACATATCCCCTGATTGGTGAGAATTTGATCTGCAGATTCCCAGTGGTGTTCCAGGGGATCGTGCGCGGCCGCCCCAATGCACGCTGGGAGACTCAGTATTATTAGAATTGGGACCTGGGATGCGCACACACACATTTGGGCTCCTAAATCCCCAGACTTAAAGGCATGTGCAACAGGGGCTGAGAGGGAAGTAGAAAGATTCATAACAAAGAAGAAGTGAAGACACAGTGCAAGTCAGCCGGTATAATGCTATTAGTACTAGCACTAGCTGTCTTTCTAGAGAGAATTTAGGTGAAGATTGGGTCAGACTTTGCACTGTGGTATATGCATGAACGCAGTCTCAGCTACATACAGTCACAGTAAGACATCATAGAAGGACTGATTGAGGAGATGAACACTGTTGTAATTTGAATTTATTTAACCTTTAATTAACCATGTAAGCTATTAATCACCAATTTTTTTATTTAGGCAGATGCTGTTGATTTTTAAATTTTTGGTTCCTTATGTATCTTATCTGTCTCTTATCTGATTAGATGTATTCTTATAATTCCTATTGAAAAGCAAGAAATCAAAATGGATAGTGTATGAATAGTAGTGTCACTGTTTTTACTGTCCTTACTCTTGGCAAATGTTTTTGTCCGACCACCTGAGGAAAAATTGCATACAAATTGCATTCATGGCTCTTAACACTGTTGGGATTTGTGCAGTCTTCGGTGTGTCACACTGCAAATGTAAAGCACATTATGTTCACAGAGGGTTTAAATAGCAGAAAGAAAATCTCAATATGGGATCAGTTAATCATCTGCAAATATTTCACCTGAGTTTGCCTTTCTGCTTTGAGAAAACCAAACCAAGAAGACACACGCCAGGGCTCGGCTTGGGGGCTCGGCTCAAAAAGAGAAGTTTAAATGAGTTAGATGTTGCTTTGATTCAAAACAAAGAACAAATAGAAAAAAACTAAGATACAAATATTGAAAAAGGTTGTCACTTAAGGTTCGATCCCTAAACAGGTCTATACATATTAGCATACTTCATATTGGTATGACGTCAGAATGAAGAAAACACACTACAAAGTATCACATATGCTCTGTTTTGCCATAGTTGATCTCTGTTAGCAAGCGAATGAAGGGAATGGTCAGACTGAAAGAATTTAGTATATTACATTTTGCTGTGGATATTGTTCACCAAGTAGATCGAGAATTGCATTTACTCGTTTTATAAATAGGACAATAAATAAACAAATGATTAGTTTTAGTTCTTTTGAGATATAGAGATAGAACATGTATCCCTGCCTTCTACATTAGTCTGCTGTAGTTGTAACAAAATCAAACAATGATGGGGTGAAATGATGGCATAGATAAACACCCCCATGTACGCAGTGCACAGTGAGTTAACACTCTTGCCTCACAGCGATGTTCACAGGTTTGATTCCTGGACTGGGCAGTCGGGGGGCCCTTCTGTGTGGAGTTTGCATGTTCTCTCAGTGCCTGAGTAGGTTTCTTCTGGTCGTTCCAGTTTCCCCTACCATTAAAAACATGTACAATAGGTTCCCCATTGGGGCCAGGACTCCCCTGAAAAAGAGATTCT
>JAVQKC010051635.1:0-10279 GCA_036025475.1 Philypnodon macrostomus | reverse complement strand
ATCAGGACTAAACCATGTCTAAATAAGTACTAAACCATGTCTAAATCGGGACTAAACCATGTCTAAATAAGTACTAAACCATGTCTAAATCAGGACTAAACCATGTCTAAATCGGGACTTAACCATGTTTATATAAAGACTAAACCATGTCTAAATCTGGACTAAACCATGTCTATATAAGACTAAACCATGTCTAAATAAGTACTAAACCATGTCTAAATAAGTACTAAACCATGTCTAAATAAGTACTAAACTATGTCTAAATCAGTACTAAACCATGTCTAAATCAGGACTAAACCATGTCTAAATCAGGACTAAACCATGTCTATATAAGGACTAAACTATGTCTAAATCAGTACTAAACCATGTCTAAATCAGTACTAAACCATGTCTAAATCAGGACTAAACCATGTCTAAATCAGGACTAAACCATGTCTATATAAGGACTAAACCATGTCTATATATGGACTAAACCATGTCTAAATCAGGACTAAACCATGTCTAAATCAGGACTAAACCATGTCTAAATAAAGTTTCAATCTGGACTAAACTAGGACTCAACCGTGACTAAAAAAAGATCTAAACCAGTTATATACAAGGTCTACACCAATACTAAATCATGTCCAAATTGGGACTAAACCATGTTGAATCCAGGACTATAATAATCGTTTACATCCTAACACCACTGATCCAAGGCATTGGCCCACACTTCCAGTCACAGCACATGGCTTCAAGTTGTAACTGAACATGCACATTGCCATTTAAAGAATTACATTTTAGTTTGAGAAGAGGCATTAAGAAGCACTTTTTCACAAATCCACTCTGGAAATGTTTGGCCAGTCAGACCCCTGACTAAAACAGATCATGTTTGTCTCAACCCCTTATGGTGCGTTCACACCAGACACGACAGACGCGAAAATGCGAAACGCGTGAAGAGACCCAGGGCGAAATTTAGTTGAACAATCTGAACTTTGGCAAAATTTTGCGGCGCGAGAACCAATCAGGAGCCTGCTTTTGTGGAAGTGACGAGCTGACGACATAGCCCCAGGGCGAGGCCACCGGAGGATCACATTAGAAGTGTCTGTACGGAGCAATAAACACATCTGTGTTGGTTTATACAGACAAGAATATTAAATGGATCTATGTCAGAGTCTCCTGAGATACTGTAGTGAGTAATTAGATGTTACTTGTGACTGGAGCCGTGTTTTTGTGTGACTGGTACGATCTGAAGCGGAGATTTTCCTGAAGGCTGATCCACATATCACAAAACATACGAATAAAGATCATAGAAACACACACGTGATGAGATTATCAACAGGACTGACTGAGGAGGGTCTGAGCTCTATTATAAACTGAGGTTTAGAGCTAGATTGTGAACACTGGTACTATCGGTTAAAGCAACACTAGATACGGCCATGATGACAACCGACTGCTCTTCAGGCAGGAAGTTTTCGCGCGACATGTTTCAAAGTGTCAAGCGACAAGTAGACGCGTCAGACGTGAAAATTTCGCATTTGTCGCGTCTGGTGTGAACGCAGCATTATAGATGATTTGGCTCAAACTTGCAAGAGATCCTTTCTTGGTCCAAAAAAAATTGCATCCAAACCCACCCATTGTTCTTACACCTTTTACTAACAGACCAACAAACCAACCAAGTACACTTTATAGATAAACATACACAATACTAAAGTAAAAATAAAAATGTGAGTGGCTCCATGTAGCCTCAACTGCTCTGGGGCAGACTGACAGAGATGTGGCAGTTGTACCACACCAAAAGCATAGTGGCCCAAAATCAAATACACCAGTGGAGGCAAGGCCAAGGGACACAACAGCATATGAACAAGATTATCTAACAGTTGTTTTGTTTAGTGGACAATAAGGGTGGGACCAAATAGAAATAATTTAAAAAATGTGTTGGTGATACTGTATTAATATTGCAGGCTGCTCAATTGATATATATTAGACTTAAATCATATTTTTCACAAAAAGATAACCTGGCTGTACTGAGAAAGTTGATTTGTGAGAGTTGAAGTATTCACCATTCTAATTATTAAAAGAGCTGTATTGCTGAGCACAATTTTGTAGAAGACAGTTTAAATACGGTCTTAGTTCCTTTAAAAACAGTGATATAATGTAGGTTATTATGTGCAATATATTATTGGTATTGTGAACCATGTAGCGCATATCGTATTGAATCGTGAGGAACCCTGTGATCACCAGCCCTAGTGGACAACCCTTTTTATATCTTCATTCTGTTCTGGATACATTCTGGTTGGTGTAAAAGTCCCCAGTTTCCTGTCCTGATGCAATGATAGTGTGTGTGTGTGCGTGCGTGCGTGCGTGCGTGTGTGTGTGTGTGTATTTGTGAATTGGTGGGAACCTCTGTGTCTTCTCTCCAGAGACACTTGGCTGACCTCAGCAGAGTCCATCATGAGATCATCTTTAAACTACAGAAACTGACCAAGAAAGAAACACCACAGACCCCTGACCTGAAGAGAAGTCAATATTGATCAATATGAAATCTAATACTGAGTTATTTTTATACACTTTACAGTAAATCCTCTAAACTTAGCCCAGATGATGTTACTGACCTGAACATATAGACGCTTCCACAAGTGACACATTGGCCTAAGCTTGTAACTCAGAGTAGCATTCTTTTTCATTAATTTTAATTGGGAAGCAAACAAACCAGTACCAAGTTTTACTTTAGTCCCTCCCCTGGCCTATACAGAGGACTATGCAAAAAAAAAAAGTTAAATATATATCGATTATCGCCAATGTGACCTGCTCGGGCTCCAAAAGTCACATTTCTTGGCCCACTGTCCTGAGGTGGAAGTACATCAAATCTGCACCAAGTTAAAGTTACCTCATGATAATATACCTCAAATGGAAGTAAAATTAAATGGCAGTAAACAAAAATAGGCTATTAATTGATTACTATTGGTTTCCCCATTTCTGCACATTTACATGATTGCCATATTCCTTGTAAATCTTTTATAACTGTAAACATGCCATGCCCGACTCACATTTCTGTTTGCTTTCATGAATGTCATATATTTCATTGTCTCCGGAGGCTTTGAACTACACTGTGAGAAAAGCCAACAAACTGTCACTGATTGTGTACTAAGCTCATTGAGAAATGAATATATGGATCTATTGAGTGGACTACAATAGAGTACAAATGAAAGCTATTTCACAATTGTGGGTTAGTCCACTACAGCATTTGACTGTTTTAGTCCTCGTTTAGTCTAGGTTCAAGTCTAGGTTCGAGTACTAGATTATTATAGAGTGACCCGATGTCCCACCTTCCTTTGAATCGCACAGCATTTTCAGCCCAAATTCAGCGTCTGACAAATAGAGGTTATGTTCCACATTTTCCCTCATTCACAAAAACAGTCTACACATTCCTCATTTTTCCTCCATGTTCATGAATCTGTATAGACTAGTAATTCTCAAGCAAAAAGCTCATTCTAAAGCTTACAGTAGAAGTGGAAAATTAGACATGACATATTTATAAATATATAACTTATATTAAATTTATTTTCACTGTTGCTGGGTTTTTTAACATGTCCCACATTTTCCAGCATTATACGTCCACTTAAAACACACTTTCCGTCCCACATTTGGTCCATTAGATATGGTCAAGCCTTTAGCTTAATTGGTCAAGCCAGAGGTAACGGTGTTCCCTCATCATCAAGAAGTAACTTAAAGTAAGGGAACATGTTTAAAATATGAACTAATTTGTTAAGAAAGTAATGCTAGAGCGCAGTGGGGAGTGGGCAAACTGTCGTGAGCCGAACACCCAGAGGATCATTTCGAGCTCTGAATATGGGGCCGCCTGCTTCTACTGACTGAGCTAAACCGCCGCCCCTGTTGCTGCGTTTTTTGACGTCTCACTAAATAAATATAAGTCCACTTTTTAGGACTAGACTAATATAGTGCGCAAAGCAGGGGTGTATAACAAGAATACTAACCTAAATGAAAAAACAACCTAATAATAATTTGACACACGGTCAAAGACGATTTGGCATTGAAACAACAATTTTCCGATGTTGCACTGATTGATAAAAATATTGATATTGCAATATTCTACATTGAATGTTTTCTCCCATCATTTCAGTCTTGCTTTATCTTTAGTCCTTAGTTCAGATTGTATTCCTGCTTTGGTCGTAAGAATAGCATAAATAGACAAAAAGAATAATCAAAGCCTAAATAGAAAAAACAAAAAACAAACAAGTAATATGCTACTAAAAATGTCCAGAAATTTGACAACTTTAAAGTATAGCACCATGTTATATCTGTAACATTGCATATAACTTTTTAAGTAAATGTCTGGCACTTTAAGAACTTACCGTGACCTTGTTCAAGACACAAACTCCGGAGGAATCTCTCTGCTGCAGAACGGTCTTTGGACAACATCACTTTGACGATGACTTTTTCTGCTAAAAAAAAAAAAATCACGTTAAAAGTTGTATAAAAACGAATAAAAGTGTGTATTATGGTCCCGGAGCGAGCTGAGTTCGACTGTCCGCTGTAGACCCACTGTAGACCCGCCGAAGGCCGGCTCTGGAGCGATTTAAGGAGAATTTAAGCAGGTCTTGAGGAGGTCTTGGAGAAAGTCCAGCCCTTTCTTTGGTGCGGAAGCGGAGAGTCACTGCGGCCATGGCAACGGCGGACAACACTTCCGCCATGGCTCCTTCAGCGTAAAAGTAACTGTTTTATTTTGTAAATATTGAAACTTAAATGATAAAGATACGTATTACATTATTGGTTATTATATTGAAAACTATTTTTTAGTCAAGATGGTAACTAAAAATAGGAATCATAATCCAAATTAAACCATCCATGACCTAACCTGGACTACACCATGATCAATCTATAATTAGGGGTAATTTGGCCTCTTTCAAAAAGTGAAAAATGTAGTATTCTTTTTTTGGTAAATTATACGTTTATTATATTTAATAGTAGTATTTTTCCTTCGGTGAGGTAACAAGGTTGACATTTTAGATAATTTTTATGATCATGTTTCATGCGCTCAACGTGACTTTTATGTTGATGTGCTCTTTCTATTCTTGTTGGTAAGTCTACAATCTAAATTGACGGAAAGCCTACGTTAGTACCATAGTTGACGTTTAAGTTTCTCTCTTTGGTGGGTACACAGTTCTTCATATTATGCTGGAGTTGTGACTTTGGAGCAAACCATAGTTACGTTATGGGAGATTTTTCCAAGGGGTAACACGGTTGACACTCACAAACTGGAAATTTTAATTACAATTATTGGTTTTTAAATTTGTATTTTTTTTTTTTTTTGTTTTTTTTACAAATGTATAACGCAACCAGATTACCCTTTGTATCAAATAAACTATGGTTAAGAAATAATTTATGAAAATCTATTATTGCTTAAAGGAAATCGATTTTACTAATATTAGTTCAAGCTCGAATTTGAGATTTTTCATCCTGGTTAGTCCTGCGTTATGCCTGTTTAGCCAATAGTTAAGTCCTGGTTTTGTATTACATTTCTTTCAGTTTAATTCTGGCTTTAATTTAGCCGACGTTTAAACCCCTTTAGGAATGATTTAGCTCTCAGGCTGGTTAGTCCTGGTTTGTTCTCATACCCTCTAGTCTCTGTATTTTCCGCTGTTACCTGCATTATACGCAGTGTTTAGAAACAAACTCAGATAAAGCCCTCACAACTGAAGTGTTTACTCTGTCAACACTAACTATACAGAGTGACTTTCAACAAGTGACCTGCAGAGAAGTGAACCAGGGAGGGCCTCAAGGTGCAATGTGTCATTAATTCATTGCTTGGACCAGGTTTATGCTTAATAAGGACCTATTTTAGTCCTGATTTCTGCTTATGTTGTCCACTGCCAGACTGCCATTTTCTACTAACATGATTGAGAAGTGTCCCTAACCTTTTGTGACTAGTATCTCATCCCTCCAAGCTCAGGTCCTCTGGCTGGCTTGGCTGTCCCTAGTACTGCACTCTTCTAGACTGAGATGTCTGCTTTTTTCATTGGGATCTGCTTAAAAAATAAAAATATATAATAAATAAAATAAATAAATAATTGTTTCATTGATTTAGAAACTGGGTAGCATCTTGAAGTTTAGTGACCCACACTAAGTCAAGACAAGGGAATTTCGATACAGCTAATGAGACCTGGAAAGATGAACAATTGATTGACTATACACTACTGTTCAACACCTTATAAACAGTGTATAATGTTATATCAAGGTCAAATGATGGTGGCGGTGAGCGTAAGGGACACCTGTGTTTTCAAATAGCGCCATCTAGTGGACAGAAAATTGTACCACAGTAAGAATTCATTAAAAAAAGTGCAAGTTTGACTAATTAAGTAAAGTCCAAATGTATTGACATATTGCACTGATTTTGATTACCAGAGGCAGTTTACAGTTTGAGACATTCAGGTTAATCAAACATCAGTTATATACTGACAAAACAATACAGATATAGAAAATAAGCTAGGGTACAATGTCCAATACATTTTGAATATATTAATGTAGTTCTTTAAAAGTCCTAAATTTTGAGCTTTTAACCATGTTCGAATGTTGTTTCTATCTCAAACACATACACAAAGTTTCATCCAGGCATGTTTGAGTAATCTTTTATGTTGATTATAGGGCTCTCCAGGAGCTGAAAACAGATTCACCTATAAGTGATGTAACAAATAGGGGCAGACCATTCCTCTCTAGGAAGTGCTCTTGCCTGCCCCTGCACATGTATAAAATATATATTTTTTTAAATGCACACATCATTCATGAATTAGCATGGGGAATTAAATTAATTGGACCAGCATTTGGCACAGCACTTGGCTTTGATGACGTGGACCACTAGGTAGTGGATCAGATTCGAACCAGCCTCCCATTTGCCACGGTGCCAGAGAAGCATTGTTGCTATATTTGATAGCTCACCACCATTTAATAACATGTCTGATTGGAAAAGATGTATGTTCGGCTGTGAGGGTGTCTAGAGTGTAAAGAGTTTATTTTTGAAAATCCCTGAAAACCTGCACAAATGCTTTGTTCCCGTCTTAAAGAGACAAGTGTCTAAACAGAGCTCCACAAAAACAGCTTGTATTAAATATTATTGTGTGTTTGGTGTTGCAAAATGGTAACATAAATGTATCCCAAATAGAAAGTGAAATAATATATATTAGTAATAATAACTGTTATGGCTGATTCAGTGGTGGAACTTTCCACATCAACAAGAAAGCTAAAGACTTGAGTGAGTTTGTTTTAAAAATAGAACTTGTGTTATAACAATCTGATTTTTAAACCGTCCAAAGGGAAACGGCTCAGACGCATGTGATGAATTATATAAAAATATTCATCTAAAGCTGGAAGACTCATTGCTAAAGGCTAATCACCATCAGAGGTAAAACTAAATTCAGGTGGGTTACATTTCCTGTTACATTTACTCACTTAAGTAGTTTTTTAGTAAATTTAAAAAAGTAAATATTTTTTTTATTTTATATTGTTATTATTATTGAGTAATATTTTGAAATAACAGTACTCTTGAATAAACGTTTTTTTTTTTTTTAATTATTTTTTATTTCTACCCACCCCTCAGCAATTAAAAAAGCCAATATAAGGGTTAGTACAGGTTTTGATTCATGCAACTGATACATTTGGACACTGTGCAGATTTTTACAGCACTGGAATGATCTGTCGAACTAATTCAAATATTCTAATAAATAAATCCACAGTTTGTATCCAGTCTCAGTGTGAGTCTTGCACATCCTCTTTCTGGTGCTGTCCCTTGTACAGTCCATAGTGCAGTGTCCCGTCCTGAGCTGCAGCCCAGGACATCTGATTGGAGGAGAAGCGAGCGGCCCACGTTCCCTTAGGGTCCACAGTCACTACGCCCCCTAGCCCCTGCACCCGGGACTGCATGTAGGACAGGCCCAGGTCACTCGCCTCTTCTGCAGACTTACCTAAAAGTAAGACACAACACTGAATGTGAATTAAAGCTGCACTACAAGACTTTGTGAAACAGTCCAAAAAAAAATCATCTAAGTTTGAATGGGACGCTCCCCTTTCCTCTATCACAGTCTCACACAAACCAGGAGGTACGTTCACAAACCAGGAAGTATGAGAGGAACAAGCAGCTGGTTGGAGTTGGCTTTTAATTCCTCAGCTTGAACTAAACAATTTTAATAGATGTGAATAAGCTACGATTTTTGTGTGATTGATTAGAAAAAAAAAAACATAGAATACAGCCCACAGAGTCTCAAAGTCTCATTTTGCACTAGAGAAAAGTGTCTGCAAATTTGCAATGACCAAATAAAAAAACTAGCCCAGATTCAATCTTAAAAACAGATAAGGTTCTAAATTGCTTGTCCACAACGTGCACCCCGCCTAAGGCCCATAGTTGGTCTCACAGTAGTATTGCCTTTACCCTGCTCCATGTAGAAGAGGATGAGTCGGGCCAGTGTGACCTTCATAATGGCCTCTCCGTGTCCCGTGGTGGAGACTGCTCCCACGGAGTTATCTGCATATCCTCCACAACCTGAGAAAACATTATTATTACAAAGACACTTTAAGTTTCCTATAATAAAAAATGTTATTAAAATGATTTACCTGACCCTGTTCACTGATGTAAAGTCAGTAAACTGTCATAATTATTATTTTACTTTTGTCCCTCTCCTGGACTCTACAGACTACAGACAACTTACCATTTTTATTTCTTAAGTTTTAAAAAAAACTTAATGACAATTAGGACTGGGAACCTCAGGCTACCTCACGATTTGATACGATAGGCAATACATGGCTCATGATACCGATAATATCTCAATATGGCGATACTGCAATACTCGATATATATTGCACATAATAACCTACGATATATCACGTTTTTAAAGGAATACCCCTATAATTATTTTATAATTATAACTTATAATTTATATTTTTTTATGAAATACAGTTTAATAATTAGATTGGTGACGACATCAAATTCATTTCACAATTAATTTGACTTTCTCAAAATAAGAAACAAAATGTAACTACTTTTATTTTTGGGAAATATACAAAATATTATCAATACCGATACATCGATACAGCAGCCTGCAATACTGATACCGTATCTATAAAACAAAAAACGAATATATCGATATTTTGTCCCATCCCTACTAACAACATCTTTCAGCATTTTAACTTTAAGAGTGCTGTGCATCAATAGCCAATGGTGACACAGTCTAATTTTCTTCCTCATAGTGTAAAAAAGCTGGAAAATAAATACTATAACAGATTATTGCTTGTTATATTATTGTAGGCATTAAAAAGGAACTATAATGTCTATGTAAAGAAATACTAAAAAAGGTTAAAAGTTAAAGAAAATAATTTCTCCTGCATTTAATGAGAACTAAAAATCACCAGTGCCACCATAATACCAAAGGAAATTAGTCAATGGGAAACACAGCCTATATTTGTAGATGCAGAAAAGCCTACTTATTCAAGAGAAAAAATAGTTTTTTGGAAGTGTGTAATTGCACCTTTGTTCCACTAGAGGGTATAGTAAGCCTTTTGTTGATTATTACATTAACTGTACTGTAGTTGGGACATCTTAGGCACTGTAAGCACAGTTGATCTGTGTGAAGATACTATCAACAAGCAACAATCTCCTCAATATTTATCATTTAAATTTTAGACAGATCAGAAGTATGTAGTGGATTAAGAGACATTTGACCGGAAGCCATACACATCCTAATGAAGGTAAACTAGAGACAGTGATGAAGGTAAACTAGAGACAGTGATGAAGGTAAGCTAGAGACAGTGATGAAGGTAAGCTAGAGACAGTGATGAAGGTGAACTAGAGACAGTGATGAAGGTAAGCTAGAGACAGTGATGATGGTAAACTAGAGACAGTGATGAAGGTAAACTAGAGACAGCGATGAAGGTAAACTAGAGACAGCGATGAAGGTAAACTAGAGACAGCGATGAAGGTAAACTAGAGACAGCGATGAAAGTAAACTAGAGACAGTGATGAAGGTAAACTAGAGACAGCGATAAAGGTAAACTAGAGACAGCGATGAAGGTAAACTAGAGACAGCGATGATGGTAAACTAGAGCCAGTGATGATGGTAAACTAGAGACAGTGATGATGGTAAACTAGAGACAGTGATGAAGGTAAGCTAGAGACAGTGTTGAAGGTAAACTAGAGACAGTGATGAAGGTAAACTAGAGACAGTGATGATGGTAAACTAGAGACAGTGATGATGGTAAACTAGAGACAGTGATGAAGGTAAACTAGAGACAGCGA
>JAVQKC010051634.1:0-11987 GCA_036025475.1 Philypnodon macrostomus | reverse complement strand
GGTTAAATGGGTCAGCCAAACCGGGGGGTGGGGTGGGGTGAGGGGGTACAATTCATACCAGTGTTTCTCTGTGGCAAGTCTTAAACCAAGATGAAATATCAATATGCAAAACCCTATACGCACTCAAAGGCAGATGATTCGCTGTAGTGACTAGTCTACATTGATATAGGATATAAATGTACAGCTACAATCAGAATTCAGTCAAGGTGGTACATACTCTAAACTGAATTAATTATTTGTAATCCCCCTTTGATTATTCAGTTGTGCATGATATACGTTCGGTCACACATCTGTTTGCTGTTAGCTACAGTCAATGATTAAAAGAGTCAGAGAAAACTGAGCAGGTTGAGAAAGGTTTGAGGAGCAACTCTTCAAACCACTGACCTTGAGACATATGCTTCTGTGGCAGACGTTTGCTGGCACTGAAATGAAGGGAACGATATTACATTAGTCAAAGAATTGGGAGACCTTGTGGAAAATGCACCCAACAACATAATGGGGTTTCAAATTATGATCATTCAGTTGGACATATCAGTCCTTATAAACAGATATTGAACATGGCTCGTCTTTAACTGCATTTGCAAAAGGATTATGATGTAATAATGTTTTCATAATCCACAGAAAGAACTTTAAGAATACTGTGTGTTGTATTATTACAAGATTGATGTGCTCTGTTAATTTCTTGGATAGAATTTTGACCATTGAATGTGGATTGTGAGAAAAAAAAAAAGCCTATGTTCCCTGAAGCTGTAGGGTCAGTCACCAGGGTCAGTTTCCATTGTCCAAATGTGGACGACACTTCCCAAATAAGTGAACTACCAAAGTGCTCTGCGTGGTGACCTCTTGGCCTTTGGTTCCATTAGTGGGCTTTAGTTTTCAAAAGAGTCCTCTAAACACTGCAGTCTTTGGAAAAGCAACAGAAAATGTGAAGCCCTGTTAACAGCTGTTTCCAGTTCTAGATCTAGTTCTAATCTAAACCATCCATCCATCCATTTTCTTCCGCTTGTCCGAAACCGGATCGCTGAGGCAGCAGTCTAAGCAGGGAAATCCTGCCTTCGACCGCCACCCGATCCACATTGCACCATGGTACCTCCCGCGGGTGGTGGATCCATGGGAGGACCTGACAGCGTGTGCACGGGCGGTGACTCGAACCACCGACCCTCCGGTTGAAGGGCGAGCATCTACCCACTGCACCACCGCTGCGGCTAATCTAAACCTTTAATTCATGATTTCTTTGCAAGGCTTTTTGAATCAATGTTAGGTATGTTGTTAAATGATGCTATACCAGTGTAATATAAACTATACTATGACTTTTAAACAACTCTTCACACCGCTGTGCCTGTTGTTAAAAGTCTGAAAAGCATTATGCAGATGTGTGAGAGTTCCTGTTCGGCGACTGTCATGGCCACTGGTTTGTGTCCTCACCAAGGAGCTGCTTTGCTATTCAAATACTATTCCAGCCATGCTAACACAATTGCCTGATTATTTCCTGTATGTTCTAAGAAAGTACTGTTTCTAAAGCCTAAAATGTATAATAAGGACAAGCGCAATCCCGGGCTTAGTTTTCCGTTGAGTTCACAGCGGGAGAAAAATGAAATGTAATTTGTTCTCTCAGAATTGGCCATTGTCTTGTGTAAGATGGTTCTATTGAAATCGTGACATTGAAACGACATTAGTGCAAGCCATCAGGCGGCACAAGGACACTGCTAAAATGAAGGAATGTGGATAGTAATAAGGTTAAAAAAGGAACTGGATGGTGCAATGAACAGAAAATGAACAGATTCTGTTTTTATTTTTTTATTTCATAATTGTTTGGATTTTTGGGTCTTTTGAAGGAGCCAAATCTTTGAGATCTGTTCATGTCAAAGAGCCGTTCAAAACACTGACTCATGTGTATATTTGTATCTGTGAAATACGTGTGTGTAGTTACATCTGCTACATGACAAAATAGAGACCACATATCCATGCTAAATTACTTTCAGTGCAAACAAAAAAATCGTTCTCCTTTTCAGGCATCTGTGCTGTTTTCTTGTGTAAAAAAAAACATAAAACACAGGAAAAATAGGATCCGTTCACTGTCTGTCTATTCACGTCAAACAGCCGTTCAAAAGATCAGATTCTCATGACTCATGAATTCCAGCTAGGTACACAGGGTGCAAGCAATGACTAAGTGCAATGCTTCACCACACGGTCTTAAATGATCCAAGGTATTGCATGGTATTTAATCTGTGTATGTTTGTGCTACCTGTTGTTTTTTGATGGGTTAATGTCTTTACATGTGCACATAAGGGACCAGAGAATGTAAAATGGTTGACCAGACCTAATGTTATCCTACAATATTCTAATTTAATCCTAATTGTAAACCCAGTATCTCTATGTTTTCAATCTTTACTGCTAGTTGACATTTTAAATTGCAGCAGAATGCCAACCCTGTACTGTTTTTTCAGTTCCCTCTGAGCATGAATTTATAAATTGAAAAAACGGGACAAAAATGACCTTAATCCGCTCTCCGTCATCCAGCAGGAAATGTTGTGGTGCTCTGCTGGGATGTGCTTTACAGCCACCATCTATTTCTCCATTTAACCATGCATGCTCAGACAATGCTATACGGCTCCCATAACGCTGCTAAATCCTGGATATAGAGAAAAGAATGGAGGAACTCGCTATAGACGTGTTTTTTAGATTAGCGATGTAATTGCAAGGATAATGTGGGAATATTCATCGAGGATTATGGTTATGGCATTCGCCGATGTATTCAGGTGACATGGGACTGCAAAATTCATCTAATAGAGCTGAGTCAGAATGGGACCAGAATAACTTTATGTGATTGCTGCTCAGTCTATGGCCTATTTAGATTCTTATAATTTGCTGGAAGTCTGTGGGGACAGCGGCTTACACAAGGACAGAGCAAAACTGTGTGACACACAATAGAAGCAATATACTGACCTATAGCTGAAACACTAAATCGTTTTTTAGCATCAGGGCATTATAGTCTGCCTGACCATTATTATCATATTACCTGTGTTATTACTTTTACTGTCTACAATATGCAAACTATACATGTTGTACATATAGATTAGTCTTTGTTTATTTGAGTTGGATTTCCAGACCAGCAGAAAAGAAAACTGAGAGTGTGATTGGGAAGACAAACTACCAATCTTCCATTAAGCGCTCTCTAGTCAGTTGTATTTGGTAAATGAGGTTTAATTGAAGACGGGTGTGAGAAGACTTGAAACCTATTGCTTATTGCAAAATAAAAAGGAATGGTTTGCCATGCATGGGATTTTAGCCTATCACGTATCAATGTGCATGTGAGCTTGTCTGGGGTACTCTTGTTTCCTCATCAAATTCAGTAAACCACGTTTTAACCCTTTATGACATGACTTTATATTTTGAAGCAAAGAAATATTGAAATCCATTTTGTACCAGCTTTGAGGTCCCTGATAAATAATCAATTTATCTTTTTATTATTTTGATTATTTTCCCACAACCAGGAAACACTCTTCAAACCCATTTGTCACAGAGTTTTTATTCAAAAACTACTAAACTCTGGAAAAACATTATGGGTGTGTGTGAGGGATAAGAAAGTGGTTCATTGCCTGAGGGCAACACCAAGCCATAGCGTGTTAACAGTACATTGACATACATTTGTATGACACATTATTATATCCCTTGGGATCCACCTGTTGGTTTTAACCTAGACATTAGAAGTGACTGATATAGACATCCCAGCTCACCTCTGCTGTGGCGTACCCCTCAGGGGAGTTTGTTAATCACTCTTATGTGTGTGGTTGGGGTTGGGCCTGTTACCCTTCTGTATTGGAGACAGAGCGGTTAGTGCTCTCGCCTCCCAGCAAGGAGGTTGTGGTTCGATCCTCGGGCCGGCTGACTAAGATCTCTCTGAGTGGAGTCTGGATGCCCTCTCCGTGTTATCGTGGATTTTCTCTGGATACTATGGCGTCCACCCACTGCCCAAAGACATGCATGTGTTAGGAAAAATTGGTCAGTCTAAATTGTCCCTATAGTGAATGATTTTTTTTTTTTTTCAGTCTTTATTTGAAGGGACAGTGTACAGAGACATTATGCTCACAAAACAGAGATGTACAGCACCAGATTATAGCTAAACAGCTAATTTCCACCTGCAGTCCCTGGATGATAATGAATTGTTGTTTGTCTGTGTAAGTCTCAGTGTCAGCCATTGTCCAGGGTGTACCCTGCCTAAGGCCCATAGATAGAAGATGAAGATGAATGACTGAATCTATTCTGTCCATGATCAGTCACCTTTTCTAAGTTCGTTTGATGAGATTTTCAACCTTGAATGCTTCTCTTGTTTTTTCTTTCTACGGTTCATTTGCAGACATGCACTATCTTGGGCTGCAGCAGAAGAGAGGTATAATGGCACCATTTTTACCGTGGACAGCGCTCGGGAGCTGGGGGGGAGGGCGGCTTTAATAGAAAACTATAAAAGAGATTACAAAGTGTTGTGCGGAGTGAAATATAGAAGGAGGAGGATCCCGGAATTCAGGACAAACCGAAAGACGCATCAAAAGTAGAACAATGAGCTGCCTTTTTATTAGAGCCCAGAATGTCTCGAAATTTAAGACGTCCATATTTTTAGAAGCCCATCAACCTGGCCTTTATATAGCCAGATAAAATAGGTGATGCAGATTGGAAAGGAGTTATCCTGCACCATCTGAGGTACTACTTACTTGCCTGAATGCTGGTCTCTCTCAGGGGGAGGACAGTGAGGCAGGGAAAATTCATGGGAACATCAGCCAATCTTATTTAGATTGATAGAAGTGGCTCGGGCTGTCAGAAACTCAACCTGTGTGCAAAATGAGTGCAGAAGCAAAGCAACAAAAAAGACTGGTGTATGGTTGATTGTTTATATCAGGTACAATGTGGTGAATAGATTTCTGCATTGTTCTTAGTGAAATAAAAACAAATAACAAAGGGGGATCGAGTGAATTTTGACGCATGTGTACATATCCCGATAGACTAAGATTAGATTTGCAAAGTATTATTCAGCGTTCATTCAGTTTGTGTGAGCTTTACCTGGGGCTACATCGCGGGGGCCGCATTCTAAAGGAAGGATGTCCAAACTTCCACCTTCCCAGACACTTCCTTCAGCCGTTCCGATGGATAGCTGATATGTCAGATCATTTATGAGACATATACGGTAGCCTATAATTGTGCCCTGGGTCTTCCCCGGAGACCCCTTTCATTTGGACAAGACTGAAACTCAGGGGTCCAGCAGACAAAATACATGTGCATCTGTAAAGCTGTAATGAATGTAGTGGTTATTATTGCATCAGTCAAACCTCAAAAGTCAGGTGTCAGAAATCAGTGGTTAGCATGAGGATTAATTAAGATCTGTAAGCCTATGTACCCCAAGACTTACTAAAACATACCAAAAAGACTTCACAATCACAAAATTCTTCAAAATCTCTCGTGATTCACTTATGGGTCCTAACCCAGACATTGGAAACAATCTAAATTAGACATTAAAACATAGGTCACCCCCCTTATCCCAGCCACCCTCACTGTGGTATATCCCTCAAAGGAGTATTGTTGTGGGTGTGGGTGGGAGTATTAGCCTTTAGTATTAGCGCTGGTACAGGACCTCAACATATGAAATAATATCTGAAGTAAATATGGTTCGAGGGATAGATGGATGAGGAAAGTTGTATGCATTGTTGCCACCTGAATCTATCCACATTTCCCTTCTAAATTGCCGTTTTCATGAGGTTTGCTTTCAAGGCAGCACAGATATCTGACTTTTCTAGACTTGACAAACTTTACTTACAGTTGTCCCAGAAGGTATAGGAGCCCTGGTGTATAAATGGTGGTATGGGTGACATATATTACAGCCTCATGAAGCAGCAGCAGTAGCTCTAAAACACATCAAACTGCTGAGAGTTTCCTGTGTGGAGTTTGTGGATCCGGGGCCCACCGCTGAGTCGGGCTGAACTCTTGTCAGACTGAAGAAAGGCACCATATGGATCTATGTTCACACACTACCTGGGGCTGACAGGAGGATATGGGTAAAGTTAGACATGGAAAAACAGTGTACATGCAGCAAGTTTGATTATTTTGACAGGTTGGAGGGTTGTGCTGTGTGAAGAGAGCCATGTAAAAGGCATGAACAAATATACAGCTTTGTAAAACAACAATAAGGATGATTTAGGGGTTTTATCACTTGTGTGTGACCGGTATGGCAATATTGATAGAACTGTTATAAGAGTTCCAAAATCTGACTATGATAATATAGCATTAATCAGTATTTATATCACAACGCTATTCAAATACAAAATGATATCTTTGTTTCAGTCTCAAACCAGTCGTCTGCAGCCGAACCGTGAATCTTAAACAGCGGAGTTATTTTTAACCCCGGCGTTGATAGGACAGGTGATTGTAATTAGTCTAAACGAGACAGGTGCTGGTGAGCAAGCGGTGGCTTTGTGAATCAGGGTAAACACTGTAGGCACATATTAACCTAATTGACCAATTCAGTAAATGGTCAATAAATAATGCTTTAGTGCCAATTAGAGAGCAACATGTAGGCTTTTTCAGTGGCACCGCCATCTGTTAAACCAGAGGTGTCTGACCTTGCTGCTTTAAGGTCAGACTTTCTTCCAACTCTAGGCTTGATACAGATTTTTTTATATTTTATATTCCCCATTAGCTGGACTTATTCATTTTTCCATCCACTTATTTAATTGCGTGCATATGCATAATGTTATTTGTGTTTTTATCAAATTGTGTGTTAGTGCGGAGGTTCTCCTAAAATAGAAACAATATAAAAAATGCTTAAAATTGACAGATCCTGTTGTTTAATATAAAGTGGCTAATCTGTCATAATTATAATTAAACCTTGAGTCTCTCACATGGCCTTTATAGCAACATCAAATCAGAGTTTTTGGGTAGTAGTAGAGTTTTTGAGTGGTGATTTGATGTTGCTATAGAGTCCAGGGGGTCGACTATTGGTCAAGCATTTTAGGAAACCTCCAGACTTTATTATTATTATTATTAATATTATTATTATTATATATTATTTGTCATTATATTACAGGACTTGGTGAAGATTTACCTAGCTGGCCATATTACATTTCCGCCTGTACTTAATTATTAGTGTGCCAATGCATGATGTTCCTGTTGTTTTTAGCTAATTGTCTTAACTGATACAACCACGGCTGCCATTGTGATCCAATCATTTACACATGCAAATGGGCAGAAAATGAACCAAGGACATTTTGATATAGAACTCCCACATGAATCTGTCCAGTCAAATTTAGGTCTCTATTAAGTTTAGACAATGGTGTCCCAAGCCTTGTACAAAATGCTGTTAACCCCCCCTTCCCCCCCATAAACAGATTTGGCCCAACCCTATTTTGGGGAGGCAAATATTGAGAACCATAGCCATGCAGCCTGTGTAAACAACAATAAAAGGGCAGACTAAAAGCATACAACAGACCTTTTAAACAACAATTAAACACTGTTTCATTACCAAGTGACTTTCAATCTCAAAAATCACACTTGAGGCCAGATTTCTTCAATGGGGTTTAAATAGGGGTCATTTTTCAAGTAAAACATCACTAACGTTTTCCTATTTCACTTTATCAGCCCATTTGATGATGTGAGTTTTGGCTGCCATTGCGTAATTCGGAAGGTGAAATACATTCTACAACATTTTTTATTTTCATTTTCAGTTATATATTTAGATATATTTGTAGAGATCAGGATTGTTCCTGTAGACCATATGAATTGTAATTTGGGCTTGTAAATACTAAAGTGGGGTCTCTAAAAATGCCTAATTTGGCCTTGGGTCCAAAGGGTTTCCACTCAGGTAAGTTAGCTGGGTAACTCAAACTAAATCATGACCAGATTTTACTAGGAGAGTACATACACCTGACAAATATGCCTATGTTTTGGGTGACATCTGGTTGAGATACTATGGGTCGCGCTTACAGATTGTAATTAATGGCAAGTATTGTTTAACTCAATAATATGTCACACGGACTGCCAAAGTGCACATCTTTTGTTAAATTATGAGTCATATACTGTCTGTCCTTGAAGCAGAAGTGAGTAAATCATTATTATACACGTGTTGTTTGAGGACACAGCCTTAATGACTTTATTAGACCCATTCTCAGACTTCTTGGCATTAGCTCATCTGCAGAAGAACTGGAGACACCACAGAAGACAGCTCTGATCCCCAGTGAGCCATTCGTACAACAGACCGCCTCAGTTTATCGTGAATTATGGGTCTGTTTACACTGAGTTTTAGAACATCTCCAGTCAACACTCACAACTGCTATAAGACAAATGCTGCCAATCATACCATTTACACAGTCTGAATGACAATAGAGTCATATAGTTTTGCAAAAACTGCATGAAATAAAACTATAGATCTGGAGTGACCCTAGTTAAGTTAGAATCCACCAAGTCCACATCAAGTGCACATCTTTGGGCAACCAGTGCTGTTAGCTCAGTGTCAGGATGGCCCCAAATAAGACCTTCTATAGTTAAAATATAATTAAGGGCGGGCCCTCTCATAGATTTTGTTTGGGCCCTTATTTTGTCTGTTGGTAGAGCTGGTAAGTAAAAGATTGGGTGCTGTGTGCAATTAGGTCCAAAGCCTATTGTGCTAAAAGTGCTAAAAGTAAAAAGAATGTAAAAAGAGGTGAACACATTGAGAAGAAAGTTCTGCTTTTCTTGTTAAAGTGAGAATTTAGGCAGCCCCTATGGAGACCATCATTTCCATCCAGGACATTGCTCAGAAGTTGGGACGTTTTTATGTAATACAATTTGATGTATTCATATTGAATAGATCTCTTATTAGTCTTATATAGCGCTTTTCTAGACACTCAAGGGCGATTTACAATTTCATACATTATTCATTCAGTCACACTCGAGGTGGAAGCATGGCTGCCATTCCTGACCAGCACAGTCATACAGTCGATTTGTATTACTACATATTCCCATTTCTACATTTGTTTTTTTGCATTAGGAAATCACAAAGTAATGTTGTAAAAATACTACATAGTAATAGCAAATTTATGTAAAAAAAAAAATAAAAATAAAAGAATTAATAAAAATCTCAGTACTGTACAGTAAATTCAGTTTGTATAATACCTTATCCACCTAGACTCAGCAAAACTATGTTTACTGCATCAACAGGCACTCAGGAGAAGCATTCCCTGCAGAAATCACAGCCATCTGAAGTGTTAGAAACCTCATCGTTGTCAGTTTTAATATAAGAGAATTAGCATCACAAAGCATTGTACCGGAGTGTTTCAGGTGAGGGAACCAAAGGGGAGCAAAGAGGTCACACTTAGAACGGAGATAAACAAAGCAATGAAACAACAAACAGATGGAAGGTAATTTTAGACGATTAATTAAAAACAGCACTTCTATGGTGTAAATGTAATTTGGAGAGACACAGGTTATGATCACGGAACTCTTTCTGCTTCAAACAAAGGGTTTTCACTGGGGTTATGTGAGGAAGATATCCAAAGTGTAATAGTGAAAGATTCAATGGATGTCTTGAGAAATTAGGCATGGGTCAGGCATGGGTCAGGCCTGTGTGGGACGCTTTCATTCAGAAAAAGAAATGGAGATATATCTAGCATGCAGTGCAGTACTGACTGTGGTTCCAATGTTTTGGTACAGTTACTGAAGGAAATTTAAGACTATTTTCTCAGGAAAAACTCTTATTAATTCCCCCCAAATTAGAACTTTTTGTTATTATTAATCTATTAGCAAGATATCAAAAAAGTGATTGACAGATTTTGATGCAGAATTTTTAAAAGATCGTCACAACATAATAACATAACATGAAGTACTAGCGTAGTAGTGCCGCTACTCCTTCACATCGAGAGGAGCCAGCTGAGGTGTCCCGGGCATGTCCCACCGGGAGGAGACCCCAGGGAAGACCTAGGACACGCTGGAGGGATTATATCGCTCAGCTGGCCTGGGAACGCCATGGAATCCCCTCGGAAGAGCTGGAGGAAGTGTCTGAGGAGCGGGAAGTCTGGGCATCTCTGCTTAGACTGCTGCCTCCGCGACACAGCCCCGGATAGTGGATTATTTGTGATTTTTAGATAAATAAATCATTTACCCCTGAACTAGAAGGTCGCTGGTGTGTTTGGGTCTGGGCGCAGATCAAGATTAAATTGCATATGGCAGAAGGGCCCTATAGTTCTGGATACAGATATGCAGGTGAGTCTAAAGTAAGGCCAGTGTTGTAATAAGGGTATAAAAGACATACTCTCAATATATCTATTGCTGTCATCTGTGCGGGTCCATCATTCCCTCTGTCTCACTTTCTGAACAGTACCAGCCTTGTCTTTCACTGTATTATTGACGTGTGGCGGTCTGATAATGTCAAAGACTGGATTGAACTAAAGTGCTTCTTTTGAAAAATGTGCAGACCTTGATTAGACCACTTAGCACGGCTCACTTCGTCTTTGAAAAGTCTCCCATTTCTCATGAAGTGTGAAATGTATACAGAAAAGGTCTGGACCAGAAAAAAGTTCAACATTTAATGCTCTTTTATTGCAACTTTCAGCTGCAATCAATCACATTTAAAGATAGCATTAGTGGAATAATATTCATAATAATGCTTTGACTTTGCGCTTTTCACAGCACTCAGATATGCTACACATTCTGGAGGTGGTATTCTGCTTCAGTAGCCACAAGTACCCTGGGGCAGACTGACTGGCATGTCAGCCTTACTTACATACATTGTTTTCATCATCCAGACAAGAAGTGTGATGTTGCCCAAATATACAACAACTTATGAACAGTAAAGAGACCATCTTTTGGTCAGTGCTGCTTTGTGATCCCTGCCATCCCAATGAAGACTCATTCTACCTAACAAAGTTAAAGAATAGGGTCAAATTTAAAAATGAAAAATAGCAATAGTCAAACAGAGGTGGTAAAAAGTTCATCAGTTAGCGTTGACCCGAGCTTCTGAGTTTTACCTTGAATGTAACCTCCACAAAAATAGCATAATACCATATTCTATGTAAAGCATGCATGGTTATGATAGAACATGTGCTGCATATGGTTTCTTGTCTGTTCACATCAAGTCATGCATTAGTCTGTGAGCCCCAAAGCAGTACATTTGAATCCTCTATGTGCATTTTTCTCTTTTGATCAAATACTCTTGTCAAACGACCGGACAGCTGACCCTTGGGCAGCACAAGTGGAAATATCTTTTGGGGTTGTGCGTGATGCTACCTGGCAAGGTGTTGTCCGTCTCCATTAGTGGTGCAACCGATCACTAGTAATTCAGACGTATTACTGCGAGGCTTGTGCATTTTCAACCCAGAGAGCTTCTACAATGAAGTTACATATATTAGACGATTAGAGAGAAAAAAGGCTGGTTTTCTGATTCTGCTTCTGATGAACAATCAAAAATAATGTATCGCCACTCAGTGTATTAGGTTTTAGAGAGTGGACTACTTACCTGGAGAGTGCACTTAATGACTGGGCTGAAAAATGGGCATATCTGCACAAAAGAAAACACTTTAGAGAGAGGAACTGTTCAGGAGAAAATTGAAGTTAGCCCAAAGAGTTTTTGAATCCATTTACTTTAGCTATTTACTGTAAAACACATAAATAAAAAATACATTTCTGTTCTCCTTCAAATTTGAGCTTACATTAAACTTCTAGTCCTTGGGTTCAGTATCAAAATATGTAATCTGTAAGGTCGTTATGCTAATGATTTGCCAGTATCTTTTTTACATTTTTGTTGGGGCTGTTGGGGCTCCTCTGTTATTAAATATTTTGTCCAGCATAATACCATTATCTAATGCTATGTATATAAAACAAGATATAATTAATATGATATTATAGACACCATTTACCAAATTTATGTATTATATATTTTTTGTTTATTTTTTTTTATATTTCATATATTTAAAATTAAAAAACAATCAAAAATGTACTCTCTCTCTCTCTCTCTCTCTCTCTCTCTCTCT
>JAVQKC010051596.1:0-14627 GCA_036025475.1 Philypnodon macrostomus | reverse complement strand
CACTCTGCTACATGTAGGTGATGTCAGAGCCTGGTTAGGAAACATTAGTGAATGTACCTCACATTGTATGTTTATATAAATTAGTAGCAGTTACACTTTTGACTGGTGACAAAATTAGGTTTTACTGGACAAGTCCTCACAGAAATGTTGATGACCACAATAGTTTTTTCATTGTATGCTCAGAATTATTACTTAACTTTTTTTGTTAACTCACTTTTGCTCCAGTCACCTGGATCATGTGGAACTTTGAATATTCCATATGACAAACATTTTTCATCTATTAGTGAGAAAGAATTGGCTGCTTAGAGGCTGCTACTAGAGACGTTAAGAAGAGGAAGCTGGAGATCATGTACTGCTGCTGAGTTGATGAGAAATATTATTCAGATCCTGAGGTGGTGATGGGGCAGAGAGCAGTGAGATGGTTCCATTGCTAAGGTGGTATAGGACATGAAATGGTTCAGCTTCGTGGAGGTACATGGACATGAAGAGGATTGTGAGATGGTTCTGCTGCTGAGGTGCTGATGGGGACAAGTGGGATGGTTGAGGTGGTGATAGAACTGTAATGTAAAAGGAAAAACTATGATCCCAAATACGTGTTGCTGTGGCAGAAGCCAGAGCATGTTTGCTGGTTGCACCCTCTGACAGTTCTGCCTCCTCACATCAGCTCAGTGAAAGATCAGTACAGATGGCTACACCACATCCCTGTCATTCGCTGTTACCACCAAGCTGTGAACTTTAGTGTTCTGCTTCCATCCACCGAGCATCCCTAAAGAGGAGCCCAGGCTGAAAAATTTACAGCCCAAGCTCGAGAGACAGCAGCGCGGCATGATTTATAAACGAACAAGTGTGTTTGGGTCAGACCAATCAAATATGTAAAACAGCAAAGCAGAAATGACAGACGGTGGAAGAGGAGCAAGCAGAGAGAAACTAGATACTAAAGTGATTTGGTCTTATATCTGTGCTTTCTACATTTATTTTTTAAAAGTAGATTAATGCTCAGTATATGTACAAGAGGAAATTGTTACGTTTACTGCAGCAATTAAAACCTCTAAATGAGTAAACACTCTTTGTGGCTCTCCAACCACTACAAACACACCAGCAGTATCCCATTGATACATAAGCAAGAGGAGTAAAGTGTCTTGCTCAAGGATAGAACGGCAGTGCAAACCAAGCAAGGCTCGAACTCGGTTAATTGATGACCTACTGAAAGGTTTGAAATTTGATCACTAGTCAATATTTGGTTGAACCTATCCTGTACGTGTGTTCTATAAGTGACTTCAACCTTTAACCTCACAAAATACAAAACAAAACTGATTTTAAAGGCTTTTGTTTTGACTGGGTAGATGTTAGGTCAGGAAAGGTACATAGCATTTGAAAGAGCTCCCTCAGACCTAATATAACACCATGTATTTCTGCAGTTTTATGTAAAAAGTGTAGCCAGGCAGTAACAGAGGTCATTTAGATGAACTTTTGTTCCGTTTCCCTGTGAGGATCCTTGGTCTGCATTGAGGCAGGAGTAATGGAAGTGTGCTGGGGCGTTGAAGATTGATGCGGGGGAACTCCCAGACCTCGTCCTGAGCTTTTAGCCTCTTTTTGCTTCATCTACAAACACACTCCGGCTGCACTTTTCACACATTTACACATTTTATGTGGGTGAACTCTTCTTCCAGGCCATGTCTCCATTTGTTCATTTTCAGTGTTGATTTGAATGAATTTTTTAATGTACATAATCCATGTAAACAACTCTAAAGGTGTAGGTTTAACAGCAGACCATCAATGAACATAACCCACATTGATTGGATTGATTAGTCTTCTGAGATGAACAGCTAATGTGGTCTTTGTGTGAAAAGGGGGAGATGGTATAAGTTTTAACTTCTTTCTGCACCTTTTCATTCATGATTGAGTGAATGAAATAAATAATGAAATAGAAAAAAAATGGATTGTGTGAAAAAATGTCTTTCTTGAAAATGGACAGTTGTGTGCTGCTCTTCATAGAGAGAACAGTATAAATGCAGGTCAGTGACTGCTCTTTGTCATTTCCAGGTAGCTCAGGTGGTAGAGCAGGTCATCCAATAACCAGAAGTGGGAGGTTTGATTGCTGCTTCAAACATACTGTTGTTATGTCCTTGGGCAAGACACTATGTGTACTGTATGGCTGCCATGTCTCTGTCAGTCTGCCTGGGGGCAGCTGGAGCTAGAACAATACCATACCACCACCAGATGTCTGATGCCTGCTTCCTGCAATACACACCCCGCCAAATGAGATTTATTTTTGAATGTTGTGTCTCCACAGTGCAGTGTGTTTGAGCCCTTAATCCTGGATCCTGTCTGTCTGTGTGTTAAAGCAGGTGCTGTATGGCCTACAGAAAGGTCTGTGACTCCCAGGGCGGCCCTCTGGACACAGAGGTCCTGCACTGCGCTGGAGGTCTGGACTTGGACTGGGACTTGGACAAAGAAGAGCCAGGAGCACCAGCCCCGGATCTGGAAAGACTGCAGATGCAACATGTGGACTGTCAGCGAGCAGGTAGGGACAGTGCCTAAATCAATTATACATGTGCCTACGTTTATTTACGGTTATAATATATAGCAGCTTCTTGAGTGGATGATTGTTTGTCAGTATAAGCCTCTGTGTCAGCCCTGTAACTTACCACTGTTCAATGTGTACCCCACCCAAGGCCCCTAACAGGAATAAAAAGAATCTAAATGAGTAAATCAACCTCATGGTAGTTCTGTTTTAGACATTAATGTTAGCTGTTGTTTTATACTTTGATGTTTCATGAGATTCAGGAAGGGAACATAAGGTCCAAAATAAACAGAACAGACAAACAAAAAATGTTTTGAAGTAAAAAATAATGATTTTATTTAGCTTAGTTACAAATATCCAAATCCAGGTTTGAAGTGCTGTAAGTGCTTTGAGGGAGAAACGCTGCAGAAGCTTAGATGTTTGAAACACACTGTCACTGTGGGGAAAGACAATCCTTTATTTAAGTGAGGAGTTAGCGGTGCCTTCTGTTGCACACACTGTGAGAGCGCCCTGAAGATTCAAAGCTCCAACACTTTGAATTCTGCCTCTAGTTTTGTTTTTCACACATTTTTCTCCTGCGACTGATTATTTCATAATTCAAAAGCAAGCCATTGTACCGTGTCTCTTTGGTTCTGAAGTATTTAATTGTGAAGTTTCAGTTTGGAGATGCAATGTCCTCTTCAGCGCATCTGATGTGTGGGGTGCCTCAAGGGTCAGTTCTTGGGATGCTACCGTTTCCATTGTACTTTCTCCCTCTTGGGTCACTTCTTAAATAATAAATGTCATTCCATTTTTATGCTGAAGAGAGGCAATTGTCCAAAGTAAAATCTGTTCTCAATACTGTTCTCTTGTCTAGACTATTAAAGTGCATTTTAGGTTTTCAGTCAGACCTCACTTGCTCAACTGCAAAACATATCTATACTGGCCCAAGGTTCACTTAACTATTCATGTTACCATTCCAATTAGTGGGCTGCAGTTTAGCTCAGTTCTGCATGCGGCCCATATTCCACCCCCCACTCTTTTGCCATATTCTCTGTCACAAAACTTTTCAATCATAAAAAAATCTAATTATTAAATATATAGATAAAAAATATAGTTATAGTATAGCCAAATTCCCCCATGACAGAGAGGTGACTGTTAGTTGCTTTATTTTTTTTGTATATGTTTGGCCAAGTGATTTGCTCAATAAATAAAATTGAGATGGATTGTAAGTTCTTTTGTCACTTTCAGGTTGTTCCCAGCCCGGTCCAGACCCTGACCCAGAGTTGATGGAGCCCATCCAGCCCTCTGTGTCTGTGTCTCCTCAAGGACGATTTGAGAGGCTGCAGGAGGATCCCAACTACATCTCCCACTTCACCAGGACGCCTGGACACAAGGGCCAGAGGAGGCTGCACTGCTTTCTGCTCAGGTCATAAAACCCTTTCAAAATAAAGAAAAGTACCATCTAAATGCATAACAAATTCATTAAGAAACAATTCTCACATTATCTATTTACTTTCTCTTCTGAGTCACATCTCCACTTCAGTGGCACCCACAAGAAACATATTCCGATAAAAGTATAATTATGCTGAACAGTAATTTACTGAAAGGTTTTGCAAATTATATCTTTTAGTCATCTGGCAAATACATATTTTGAACCTAACTTAATTAACCAGTAGTTGGCAGGTGATTTAGCAGTGGCCTTGTTGCATAGTGATGCACAAATCAGGGTGTCACTGCCAGGAACTAAGCCCAAGAGTTGAGAAGATAAACAGTTTAACACTAAAATATAACAAAATACTACTATTTTAAAATACTTCATTTTACATAGCCACTAACTACATTGTGTCTACCTCATTAAGTACAATGTAATACACTGTGTAACAAACTGTAATAACATGTAACTACATTGTAGCTAACCCTTACCTTAACCATTCTGTATGTACAATGTAGTTACATGTTATTACAGTTTGTTACACAGTGTATTACATTGTACTTAATGAGGTAGATACAATGTAGTTAGGAGCTATGTAACCCAAAGTGAGACCCTTTTTTTTATTGTCACCTTAACAAGTTGTGAAGATAAACTTATTTCTGTATTTTGTCACTCTGTAGGTACTTCCTGGGAGGGGTGGGGCTGTTTGTCCTGGGGATACTGATTGGTTGGTTCGTCCACACACCCACCTCTGTCAAACCCAAAGTCCTTGCCCCTGAGAGCTCGGACCTGCTGGAGGAGCTGCTGAAGAGAATCTCGGCTGACAAGATAAATGCTCTGCAAAGGTCTGTGTCATCTCAACTCGAATTACACTGTGGATATACACTTAATGGATTCCACATGCACTGCCATCTAGTGGTGCTTTACACAATCCAACTACTCACAATGAGACTCCATAAGTCAAATGTGGATGATGTAATTCACATTCAACATTTTGACACTCAGGTTTGTGTCACAGTATCTGCCCATCATGTTTTATTTATCAAGCATTTTACATAATGTTATATTTGAGCATGTTTCATTAAGGCCCTATTTCCACCTACTACAACCAGTGCAAACAGATGGAAATAGTATGTTGGGTTTATTCCACTGATCTATGTAGGAAGGTGAAACCATATACTCATTATTTAGTCATTTACATTTTAGCATTGCCATTTTGCATTTATTCAATTGTGACAGAGAAATAGCACATATTCTTTGTTTGCTGCTTACGAACATTCTGTCAATTATCCAAATGAGTTTCCTCTCACTTGTCACTTGCACACAACAAATGCATCCACTTCTTTTTCAATTTACACTTCAAAGAGCTGTGTTAGTAGCACGGCAACAGGAGACACACTGGATTAGGTCCAAATCCCGGAAAGATGCTTCCCGCTGCTCGACCATGCTCCGACTTAGCTGCTAATTATACCAGTGTGATAACTCTCCATAACAGCTCCAAAGATGGGAGCGGATCTAACGTGAAAGAACGTTCTCATGGGTAAATCCTAAAGTCGGGTTTAAGCTGCTGCTGATGGCTTCTGGAGGCTGATCTATATATGTATGTACAGGATATGGATCTGTGCTTAACCAGGACAAGGGTTTGATGTCACGCAAGGCCACTCTGACACAGTAGATGACCTTCATATCTTATTTTAGCTATGTCCTCCAATTAAAGATATGCATGTGTGTGAAGAATCTGTGACTGTACGTTGTCCCTTGTGAAGGAATGTCAGAGTGAACGCTTGTTTGTCATTTATGGCTCTGTCAGCCCTGCAAATGGCCATTGTACAGGATCTCCAGCTATGATCCCATACTACACCATAGCGCTCTTCTCGCACACTAATAATGATTTTATTGCTTGTATAAACTAGTTGATTAAGGCCTCCCACTCATGCAGAAGCGGTTGTTATTCCGATAGCTGCATTAAAAAAAAAATACTTGGCATTCATACCACATCCAGTATGTAAGAGGCCTTCAATTGTTTGGTATGTCATCATTACTACTATTGATTGCAGTTTGGCTCAATTTCAGCTTTTAATATTTATTTTGGTTTTCTGTGATCTAGTGTCTATCCACATGCAAAAGCATTTTTTATATATATAATCACTATTGTATTGATATTGCTGGAGTCCTTGATTCATGCTAGTACACATTCTATTGATTCTGAAGAATGAGAGCCAGTGTTGACCCTAGCCTCCCTCTCACTGCCCACTTCACTGATGACTCTCATTAAAGTGGAGTTAATCAGGAAACTCACTGTGCTCTCTGATTAACACACACAAGGACTCTTCATTTATGCCTCCTACAGCCTTCCTGGTAAAAATATTCTTCCTTTAAAAGTCTTACTTCCATTAAAACAGTAATTTATGAACATATCACATGTACAAGAATACTCTGATCCTTTATATGTATAGAATCTGACCCATTAATGAGCTAAACATATAGATCGTTATTATGAGAGAAGACTTCCCACTATCCTAAAATCTTCAATTGTAACACAGCAATGTGAAATAAATTTCATTTGTAGTATTATGGGTCGAAACTGACCCACCAAGAATACTGTCAGGCATCAAACATAGTTGCCTAAACAGTACAAAAATATACTTCAAACAGTTTGACCAGAGGTGGGTAGAGTCGCCAATAATTGAACTCAAGTAAGAGTACCGTTACTTCAAAATAGTGATACTCAAGTAAAAGTATAAAGTACTCGTTCACATCATTACTGGAGTAAGAATAGAAAAGTACTGGAGAAACTGTTTCAGGGTAATGTCAGATTATTTGTTTAATTTTTTGTAATCTGGCAAAAAAAATAAAAAGATAATAAACAGATTTTGATATTTTCAACAGATAAACTAAAAAAGTAAATAATATTTTCATAAAATGAGGGCACAAGGAACAGAATTTCCACATCATCACATTTTTCACATAAAGTACTCTTACTCTTTCTCGATTTTTCAAGATTTGAGTCAAGTTACTTCAAAATAGTATTACTGAAGTAAAACTAAAACGTAATGTGCAGTAAAGCTACTCTATGGAGTACAATTTATTTAAAAATTCATTCAAGTAAATGTAACTGAGTAAATGTAACTGAGTAAATGTAACTAAGTACTACCCACCTATGATGTTGACCTTAATCAAATATTATGTATCATGTAAATGCATCAATATTTCAATTATCGCTCACAATTACAATGCATTTTGTGGTCCATGTGAGAATCCTGTGGTGGAGCTCTCTGTGGTGCTGATTCTCACAAATGTTTGAGAATCATTGATTTAGAAGATCTTGATAAATGAGATTGTGACTTCAGTTGCTGCTCTTGTTGATGGATCATTTTCTTAAGTTTATCCATATAGATTTGCCCAAGTTCAAACTGTGTTGTTATGTATGTATTATTTGTCAAATGTGATATGACAATGGCCGTAGTAAAAAATGTCCTGCCATGGCCTGAGATGTGGAGCAGAGCCATGGTGGTGGCAGCAGTACAGATGTGGAGTATTGAGTGGGTGGTGTAGGGCTGGAGGCAGGGCGGTGTTTACAGAGTATTAGGGTTATCAGGGGAGTAGCCTGAGTGAGAGAGCTGCACTCAGACAGGCTGTGGTCAGAGCTGAGGGCACTGCAAAATGTGAGGATCAGAAACACCGGGAGTTCACTTAAAAACAGGATTTTGTACTTCACATCAAACAACTTATACAATACAGCATTCAAGTTAAAGATTTCTCTATTTGTCTTCCTAAGGAGAAATTTGTCTTGGAGCAAGGGTCAGCTGCATACACACATAAACACAAAACACTCTGTGAACCCCATAGACAAATAGACAAAAACAACACAGAAACACACGTGCCAATACAACCAAAAATATGGCATTTGTCACAGTATCCTCACATTCAGATTGTGTCATTTTCCAGTTTGATTGACGAAGGGATGAACGAGTTTCTACCAGACTGCAGTAGTTCATACTCAGAGTTCAGTACATGTGAGGGCTAAGATCTTACAGCCGACTGTTCAAAAATAACTTGGGGTGAGACCAGAAGAGTGGACACTCCCATGATCTTACTTGCTAGTATGACTTAGCTAAGAATTATTGGTTTGATTCCTTCGCCAACCAGTTGATACTGCAGTTGTGCGCTTTTGCCAGACACTTCACCTTGCCAGACTGTATGTGTTTGTGTGATTGACATGGTGTATTTATGATGGTGATGTGTGTCTATTCAAGCACCAATGGGCCTTAATCAGGTACAATGTCTAAATTGGGAGATGGGGGGCAGGAAAATGACCGTTGTTAAACCGTTGTTGTGTTTGGACAGATACAGGGGGGTAATAGAACTGGTCACTAATAAAAATGATCAGATTCAACATTTGTGGATTTTTTGAGGGGATATTTCTTATATAGTTAATAGAGAATTCTGGCCCTTGCCTCCCATCTGAGAGTATGACATCATCACATTCTAGAACGTACAACCCAGAAATAGTAACAGGGCTTACACTAGAGACAATCATTCAGACCCATTCACTGGGGCCATATAGATTAGCCAATTCAGAGGAGCCACCATGCATTCTTTATTTATACAGTTACATCTACATAACATATTACAAGTTGTCGGTTTGATTCCTGCTCCAACTAGTTCATACTGATGTTGTGTCCTTGAGCAAGACATATGGTGTGTTGAGTGGTGGTCAGACAGGCGTTAGTATGTATACTTACAGGACATATAGGACAACTGTATGTAAATTACTACTAAAGTTGATGAGCTTTTTGTACAAACAGATTCTCTGTTTCTGTGAGATCCGCTTCTGTGATTTTGTGTGACAGTATTTTTTGTTTTATGCCTAAAGCTTGTTCTGATGAAAATTCATTTTGTGGAATATAAAAGAAAGCAGCCACACACTGGATGGTTATGCGTTTTGGACCAGGAAGAAAAGTGCATACTGCTAACCACATTTTGGAATTCATAAATAAGCAGCTTGTCTGCAGCTCAACCTGTGGAATAATATGTAATCAATAGATAGTGCTTCAATGTATGCTTGTATTTTCAGCCAATATGTTTGTTATTCAGTCAAATGTTTTAAAGCAGGAGTGCCTAAAGTGGGGCCTGGGGGCTAATGTTTGCCCGCCAAGCCCTTTGATTTGGCCCACCAGGACGTCCCAGAATTTATGGATATCAAGCCCAATTTTTGAATGACATAGGCTGAATGTCCAGATTCCCTGTTCAATGGCTGGCTACATTAAATGATCAGATTTGAATGAATTGGTAAAATATTAAAACAATATAATAACTGAATAAGGGTCAAAAACCATTTTATTCAGTTTTGATTTGATTTAGACAACAATCTTAGTCCACGTGAATGTTGAATCTTATAAAAATTTTGGGAGGGGAGGACCTCCAGAACCCCAGATTACATAATAGTACACTCAAATATTCACAAGGAAGTTTTGTAATAAACAAAAAGGGTTTCGATTATTGAATCATTGACATTTCATCTCAAAAAATATTTTTGCATTTGGCCTGCGGACCAGTAACACATTTTGATTTTGGCCCTTTGAGGAAATACATTTTTGGCACCCCTGTTTTAAAAAGTAACTAAACCCTGAAGTAAAATGAACACCCTTCAGGTTAAACAGTGGATACTGCAGTTCAGTTTTCCCATTGGTCAAAAATATGTCACAGGCCCGCAGGCTCTGATAGGCTCATGTCTCATTTAGACACACACCTGGAGTGAATCATGGCTCACACCACATCCAGCCCCTCTGTCTCGACCAGGCACTGCCTATTTGTGGAGCATTTTTCACATTTTGACTGTAGGTTTACTATGGATCTGACCCAGGTATTTAGTTCCACTTTAAACAATTGTGTCATGTCAATCACGTCAGTTATTATCATCAGCAGGGTACAAGTGTTCATACATGGAGTCCATTTCCTTACACTCATTCACAAGGGCCATAGACCAATAATTCTCCAAATACACACTTTTTTCATGTTTTATTTTTTAAAATAAACTAGTTATTGTATTGCAGGTAAATGTATGGGTGTTTTAGGAGAATTGTTCCTATAGTGAATGAATGTGAGTGTGTCTGAGTATGTTTATGTCAGCCATGCGACTAATTGGACATTGTCATAGAGTTTAAGATAGGCTATAGTAACCCATGACCCCTTGACGGGAATAAGTGAAAGTTGATGAATGAACGTTTATTAGTCAATCCTACTACGTGACTCTATAAGCCAGTGCATCATGATATATACATATATATCATGTGATCAATGCATATGGACATCGGTGATATTTTATTTTCATTATTTTAAATGATGTTACATTTAATGCAATATTATAACAGGCATTGAATACACATGTCTGCAGATTGCATAACTGGGCCTCAAGTGTGTAACTATAATCAGAGGTGGGTAATACTCAGTTACGTTTACTCAGTTACATTTACTTGAGTAACTTTTTAAATAAATTGTACTCCATAGAGTAGCTTTACAGCACAATACTTTTTACTTTTACTTGAGTAATCATATTTTGAAGTAACTGTACTCTAATCTTGGAAATCTAAAAAGAGCTTTATGTGGAAATTCTGTTCCTTGTGCCTTCATTTTTGAAAATATTATTTACGTTTTTAGTTTATCTTTTGAAAATATCAAAATTTGTTTATTATCTTTTTATTTTTTTCCAGATTACCACAAAATTAAACAAATAATCTGAAATTACGCTCAAACAGTTACTCAGGACTTGAGTAGTATTTTCACCCAGTACTTTTCTACTCTTACTCCAGTAATTATGTGAATGAGTACTTTTACTTGAGTAACACTATTTTGAAGTAACAGTACTCTTACTTGAGTAAAATTATTGGTTACTCTACCCACCTCTGCCTATAATTTAACTAAAATCATAGTCTGTCAGAACATAACTATGCAATTATGACAATCATATCAATAACATGGCCTTTGTGTGCTATTGAAGAGAGATGAACACACATCTAGCATCATCACAGCATCAGGACTGACAATTTATGCAATTTACAATAACTAGGTTTAAATCATTTGACTGCCCGTGTGTGTCATATTATAATAAATGGGGCTATATTTGAGTCCTGTGAAGATAATTTCTCAGCGTTATAAAGTAATGATGTGATGGTGGCCGACACCAGAGAATAAGTGCAACACATTGAGATGAAGGTCGCAGCAGGAGCATGGATGTGAATATGAATATTAATATGGAGAAAATATGAGAGCATCAGAGGAGATCAGGGCAGATACATGTTACAGCACGAATCTAAAATTTACAGATCTAGGGGTAATCATGGACACAGGCTTCAATTTTAACAGTCACATTAAATCTTTAATATCAGCAGCATTTTACCATCTCAAAAACATTGCCAGATTTAAAGGTATACTATCTAAACCAGACTTATCCGTGCCTTTATCTCCAGCAGGTTAGACCAGGGGTTCCCAAAGTGGGGGTCGGGACTCCCTGGGGGGGTCGCAAATTGCATGTTAGTCATTACTGTAATGTAAATGTAAAACAAACCATGTGAATTAAAGCATCACAATGTTAAATGCGTGTATATACAGAAGGCTTATTTTTGTTCACATTTGTATTTTTTTAACATGGGGTCCCGAGGCCTTCTTCACCTTACTTTTGGGGGTCCTGAAAAGTTTGGGAACCCCTGGGTTAGAATACTGTAATGGTCTGCTCACGGGACTCACTAAACGAGCTCTGAGACATCTCCAGTAAATCCAGAACCCTGCTGCTCTAGAATGATCTCCCTGAAGATGTGGAAGTCCAGGTTAAAAACAGTTATTTTTATCCGTGCATATGAACTGGATGTGTTCTCTCTGCACTCTTCTCTTTTAATTGGAAACTGGTTTGTTAATCTTGTTTTGATTCATTATTGTGTTTATCTTATCTCTAATCTCTATAAAGCACTTTGAATTGCCCTGTGTATGAATTGTGCTATACAAATAAACTTGCCTTGACTTTCCCTATTTGCTTCTGCTCCACAGTGTCTCATGCACTTCAGATCTGTACATGCATTTGAATACAGCGTGCTTGTTGGAGCCTGATTACTTTCTTTAGAACTGTACCGCGAGTTTCACAGTCTGTCGAGCCTGCCCCAGTGTTGTTAATTGTGTTGAAGTGTGTGTACAGTGGAAGTCTAGGGCTGAAGACAGAGCTGGATGGTCCCTGGGGGCTGTAGGAAGTCCAGACTAATTACTGCTTGCAGTGGGAACATAGCTGTTAAGCCCAGCTTAAACTGTCTGTCAAGTGACATTACTCGCTTAAGTCAAAATATGGATCAGCCCAAGTGGCACATGTCAACAGGGTTTGTCAGCTACTGCATCTTTGTATACCCAATGAAATTATGCAAGCTTATCTTATTGGATATCCCTTACCCTACGGCTGCACAGTTAACATTTTGTGAGGTATGAATCTAAAGGACAATAAGTGAATCTGTGCAATTTTATGCGAAGACGAGGTGAGCTATTTGTCCGGCCAAAATATTCACCAATTACGATTATGTACCAAAAACAAGACAATCTGTTAACATGGGATGGAAGTCTTTATACTGTAACTACCGGTAAAGTTGGTGGCAAAGGGGCATTTCTTAACTTCATTTGCCATTTTAAAACAAATAAACAGCTTGTTGTATGAGATCAACAAATCTAAATGTGAGTTTATGAACGCTTTTTGTAGTTTGACTTTCCTTCATTTTCCTAACTAAACTGAAAGCACATACAGTCCCCTTATAATTATGTGAAAGCTGCCTCACCTAAGAAGACCTTTTCAGCAATGATCCAACCATCACTAAATCTATCCTAACAGTTATTTCGAGCTTTCTATAGCCCATAGAAGTCTGGATAATTGTCAGAATATTGTCCTTTAGTTGTGACTGTTTCTCACACAGTGGGACCTCTGTCACTACTCATTAGTAAATAAGTACACTAATTGCACTGGGCTGATTAACCAGCGTGAGCCTATTTTGATTGAAATTGGCCCATCATCAAGACAAATAAAACACTCACAGCTTTGTATCACTTATTGGGCCCTTATTAGGAGTCAATTATACAGTTATGATGAAGCACTTCAATAAATCTGACCACCTGAGGTAATTTTATAGTAAGTAGGCTATTTAAAACCAGTGGCCACTTTATTAGGTAGACCTTGAACCAGTGTATATTTCTGCCGCTGTAGCTATATCAAGTGGTTATCTGATCTGTGTTCAATAAGCCATTTTTGCCCACAGAACTGCCAGACTATAAACAGTCCCAATAGATCAGACTAACAGTTACTCTTCATTCTGATGCTTTGTTTGAACAGCAGGTTTGTCTTGAACATACAGTATGTACATGCTAATATCATGGTGGCCAGTGTGATTGTTTCTAAGGTTGACAGAAATGGTGTTTCAGTGGCTAGTGTAAAGCAACTATGGGCCTTCGGTGGACACAAGGCTGACACAGTAACACAGACAAGCAACTTCACACTCTCTTATTCACATACTAAAATGATATTAGATTCACAAACAACAAAATAATGTTTTATACATCCACCGTAGTCTAGTGTATCACATACTTATTACATACTAGATAATTTACATTATAGAGTACATGAGAAATGACCATGGTACAAAAAACCACAACCTCTAATTGTAGCCTCACTGCAGTAGGAACAAAAGTGTTAATCAGCTGAGTGTTCTGTGCGTTTATGCTGTGGTAACATTTCCCTGACTGCATCAAAAGACAGACCTACTAAAGTCTATTAACATCCATCCATCCATGTTCTTCCACTTATCCGGGGCCGGGTCGCGGAGGCAGCATTCTAAGCAGAGATGCTTCAGACTTTGGGGGTAGTATTAAAGGCTGAGTTGAAGTCAATCAGTAGGATCCTGGCATATGTGTTCCTGTTATCCACGGGTGTCCGCCACATGCGTCTTCTGTCCTTGGTGTTGTTGAACTCATTAGACTGAGAGAGAACCCAAACACAAGGAGGACATGCAGACTGCTTGTGGGATGCGCCTGTGCTCAATAGTAAATGTTCTGATTAAGGGGAGGACTCATTATAAAACATGCTTTCTGCACATGCTCATAAAACCCTGGGAGTGTGGTGTTCCTCAGTTAAGCCCGCACACATTTACTGCAGTGGTCCGGTCAGTTAACTCTGCAAATAGAATTATGTCTTTATTTGCTCATGGTTTATGTGATTTTATGTTCATTTTAAAAGCTCCGTCCTTGGGATATATTGAGAATAGTAGAATAATACATAATTGTGAGATGGTTCTGCTGCTGAGGTGGTGACTGCAAAGATTGCTGAGATAGTTCTTGTACTGCTAAGGATGTGATTCAGGAAGAGCGAGGTGGTTCTATGGCTCAGTTGGTAAAGGAGAAGAACGAGATGGTTCTGCTACTGAGGTGGGGATGAAGGTCAGTTAGTCGCGGGAGAGTGAGATGGTTCTGGTGCTGATGTGGTGCTTTGTCTGGTTCTGCTTTAGACTGGTGAACCCTAAATGGACATCTGAATGTAACACCATTCATACTGTTGTAGCGTGCAAACACGTGATGTTATGTGTATGTTTATTAACTTGATCGTATAAGAAATTAAGTCTAAGACTTATGTGGGGCACCACTGAACATGAGATACGTCCAGAACAATAC
>JAVQKC010051594.1:0-13499 GCA_036025475.1 Philypnodon macrostomus | reverse complement strand
AACATTCTTCACAAACATCCAGACAAATCAAAAAAGTGATTAAGGTGCCCGTTGGTAATAGTTGTAGCAGACGTACGGGGCAGACGTATGGGGCAGACGTACGGGGCAGACGTATGGGGTCGTTTTCGCCGATATATACTTTGCTGTCGGGGACGACAGCACAGGCCTTGTTCATACTGGACTCAGTGTGCTCTTCGAGTGAATATTTGTAAGTGATCACGTGACATAAGCCCTTAGAAAGCTCCAGATCGAACGATTCGTCCTTCACTCTCACGCTCGGCTGCTCTTATTAATCCCTTTAGCCAATATGAAAACAGGCACTGTGAAGAAGTAGTAATGAACTTAACAGCCTTTTTTCATGCGAGACAATTAGAGCACAATTAGCTGATGGAGGTGATAAAGAAACTAATCGTCGTCGTAAGCGCTCTTTTCTTCTCACTGTTGTGCTGAATTGAAGGATTTCGCAGCTCACAGTATCCTGATAACTGAGCAACAACATGAAAAGCCATTGAATAGTCAAAAGCACACTGGCAGTATTTACGGTGCTGTCTGCATGCTCAGATTAGATCACTGCTGTGTGTGAATGGGTGTGTCCTATTGGGCCTCAGGTTATTGTAACCTGCCTAGCTGCATAATAAATCACATGATTTGGTGTTTTCCCTTTGCATTATGGAGTATATGTGACTATTTAAGGCATCCTTTACCAATGAGCTCCTCTTCCTCTAGTCATTTATTTTCTCCTCCTGCAGTGCTTGTATAGCTGCGGGCGCCCATTATCTGCTACAAGGGTATAACACCAACCTGTATAATATACAACAATAGGCCAGTGCTGTGCTCCTGAACATGATCAAACTGAATCAACAAGTACACGTTCATGCTAGCTTCAAAATTGATATGATACTCACTTTTCTTTCCTTTTGAATTGCATACTGACAAAAGCACTAACTGTACACTTTTAGGGCCCGTTGATTGCGACAGCTTTTACAAATGGATACCATTGAGCAGGTGGCGGGTTGCCATCTCATCAGAGGTATTGCATTTTATTTACTGTGCCTTTCTATTAGTCTCTCTCTCTTCCTAATATGTGTTTCACCGCATTGTTTGTTGTCGTCCAAGTGGCAGAGCTGGTGGGGAAGTGCGAACGTGACAGATGGTCCGACTCTTCACAGGTCCACAGGCACCCGCTGATTGTCTTATGACTTATGCTTCAGTAACAAAAGGAAAAACAAAAAGGATTACACTTAGCTTTTTGTGGGACTTGGGAGAAGATATGCTGTTATTGTGTGCACACTACCAGCTCTGCCATGAAATCATATGTCCCCATGTGTCCCCAAACAAATGCTACTATCATATGCTGCCTGAGAGTCAAAGAGGACCTTTACACTCAAGCCTTATTGAAATATTAATGTAATCTTTTAGATATGCATATCCTCATCTCTCTCATGTTTTAGCTAACATCGTCACATGTTGAACCATGCACTGTCATCAGTGACATGTCTTTGTGTGATTCATCATTGCATGCATGTCCATAATGATTCATGTATAGCTATATAACAACCTGACTATCATAAAATATCATCATGACTATTACCATAGAGGTGCATGCACGAAATGACTTGCTTAGTTGAACCTGTGACTAATGTAATGACGTTTTTCTCATTCACTGTAATCACATGAATTATAAGGGTCTCAACACATTTGTGAACCATTCTGTAATTAAAGGGTCAAGGGTCATGTGGGGTTTTATAAGTCCTTTTGGAGACGCAGACAGGAGCACTAAAACTAGATTTTAAATACGTTTTATAGTATAGTCAAATAGAGTTTGACCCGAGACACATGGTAGTGGCTGGTCAACAGAGCCAGATTGCAATAAATAAAAAATAATAATTGGAGAGAAAAATATATATATATATCTATTGAAAATGCCCATTGCTTGACATATCCCCTGTCTGTGTCTTCACTATCAGCTTTTAACACTGATACATTTACTGCTGAAAACTTACATTAACTTACATATATCTACGTGGTTTGAACAAAGCAACTAACTCTGACCATGCGACTGTGTTGTGTTTTGTCTTTCACCTCCAGCAGAGTATATCTGGTGGCCCAGGAAAGTCAGGACGAAGTTTCTAATTGGCTTTGTGTGCAGGTGACGCTCTTCAACTTCAACAAGCACTACAGCGTCACCGCAGCATAAAAAAAAACAACTGAACGAATGAATGAAAGCAAGAACGAAAAGAGCGAAAGTTGGAAAAAAACAAATGAAGAAAAGAAAATGTTTTGTCATCTCAGATAAAACAACTGCTGTACTATAATCCAAACTCCTATACCTTTACAACACCCATTACTCTTCCTTTGTTGTTAGCATTTAGCATTTTAGCATTGTTTCAATCCATTTAATTTTGTGTCGTTTTTCATTTTATCTTGTACTTTTTTGTGTCAATGGAGTTTTTTGTTTTGTTTTTTTGAGGTTTTAACAAGGTGGTCCTTGTCAAGACTATCTGCAAGAAGTTTGTATGAAAAAGGGTATTGGATGTTCTAATGTGAGGCTTTCCACGGACAAAAAAGCGCTAAACGTGGAAAGAACTCGAAAAAAAAATAATGACCGAAAATGTTAAAGAGGGTATCTAAGTAATAATCTTAGCTGTTTTATTTCTTGTGACGTCTCATTGTTAACCATAATTACCTATTTTTGGGCAATACAAAGAGGACTCCAATATTTTTATGGTCCTTTTTTATAAGTGGTGTTTTTGTTGTTTAGAAGTATATATATATATATGCTATAACGAAATTTCATATACTACATTGTGAATTCAAACTTGAGAAAAAGAAATGTAGCTGTACATATTATTCCAAATCACTGCATACTATAACCAACTCGGTGAGAGAATAGCATATTTTTGTGATGGTTGTGTCAAAAAGAACATGTTATAGCGTGTGAATAGAAGAAAAAGCTGTACAATTATTATTATTATACTGTTTTTATTTGTTATTTTTGTTTTGGTTTTTTCTGGAAGAACGGTATCGACCCTAAAGACAAACACACACAAAACACTCGCTCTGTAAATAGGCATTTTTGCAAGTGTCATACCAGCAAATTTACGGTTAAAAAAAAACTAAATAACGCAAGATTGGTCTCTTTTGTTTGTCTGTTAAAGATTTCAAAGAAAAAGATCCAAAGCACACTGTACTGAAGACGGGAACTTGAAACATTTGTGCATCTTTTATACGCTCGAGAAATTCTGTCTCATCCTGCTTTTTAAAACACAATATCGAACCTTAATACTTTCTTCTATTTGTTATTTTTTATGATGCTAAAAAAAGAGTCAACGTTCGATGCCATACCTCAGCCTCGTGAGTTCATTCTTGGGCAGGTATTATTAATTTATTCGATTTTTGAAAAACACTGAAGAGAAAGGTTAACAAAGATGCGAAAAATTCATTGCACTGTGAGTAGTCGAGTACAGGCCTTTTTTCCTATTTGCACATTGTATGTTGTCAAAAAAACTGGCTCTGTGCGCTGGGGTAGTATGAAGGACTTCTCTAGGGGTTTAAATAGTGTATTCTTCACTTAAAATACTTCTGAGTTTGGGACAGCTTAGGACATACTATACAGTATTGTGTAAATGTTTTCGGCAAGTTGAATGAAATGCAGTCAAGTAGTAATGCTTTTAAAATGTTACTGTTTAATTGTAGTTTATCACAAAATCCAACGTGAGCAAGAAATGATTCACTGGTGTGGACCTATTGTTTGGACCAGGATTACCACATTCTCTTAACATTGTGACTCAAGCCCATTTTTTGGCTTCTAGTTATGTTCACCTGGTTTAGCTCCACAAACCTGAACAACTCATTATCAGTTACTTTGTCTGAGGTTATTATGAAGAGATATAATGGTGTGAGCAGCCGACAACCACTTGTGAAAAGAACATACCTGTCCTTTAAAAATGTATACAAGTGGACCTTTGAAGGCACATGACTAGATTCAGATCTTTCATATGATTGCTATTGCACATTTTGTAACCTTAAAAGCTTTTTAGCATGTCTTCAAACTTGCCTAAAACCTTTGCACAGTATACTTTAGACCTGCAGTGTACTGAGGCAATGCCTTTAGATAGTTCTTTATACGTTTGACCCACATCTGAACTGAGAAGATATTTATACAGGGTCACAAGATTTCCACACAGAATTATAATTGATTTTGTGTGCTTGATAACTTAACTATTTCAATTGATGATAATAATAATATTGAATGCTCTTCTTCTGGAATGAATGGTGTGTACTATTCTCCGATACTTTACCTGCTGCAGATGTTGTCGATCATATATTTTTATTTTTTGGTTTCATTTCAAACAACCAGGTAAAGAAATATGCTGGATACTTCTAACAGTCAATGGAGATGTGATCAAGTAATAATTAAAAAAAACACAGATTTAAAAAAAAAAAAAAAGAAAAAAAACACAACAAACTTACTTGTAATGTTGAAATGTATGAAAAAAAATATAAAACTATAAAAAATGAAAGATGCTTCTTTGCTGGTTTTAATCAAGAGTTTTATCGATTCTTTGTGGTTTATATATGAATAATTGTAAAATAATATTAAAATGTACTGTGCATCCATTGCTTTTTCTCTCCTTTCCACCACCCCCTCCACCATATCCTCCTCCGAGATGCTTGTTTTCGTTGAACACCCATGTATTCATTAGTGTGTAAAAAGCCACAGTTATAACTTGTAAACAGAGTGCTGTCTTTGATACCAGTGTAGTGCTCTATGTTGTCCCCCTACCCCCTCTGCTTTTTGACTCTACCTCTCCTTTTCCTCTCTCTCTCGCCCCATCCTCTTCCTCGATCCTCTTCTATCTCCTGTATTTACAAGTAGATGTTAAATAGGACTCATTATATAATACTCGTAGTGAATAGTGGACTTAGGACCAGTCAAGATAGACCTTTCTCGAAACATGTTATTCTGAGATTTGCAGACAACTCTTTTTTTAATAGAAGTTCATTGTAATTCTTTTTTTTTCTCCCGATGTATGTTTTTTCTCATGTGGTCTCAGCTAACCAAAGCTCTCATGGATGAACAATATAAGAAACTTTTGCTGTAAAGGTGGAATTGTACACAAGGCATTATTTGGATCCCCACCCTTGAATGTTTAAAAAGGGGTGCGCCATACTACCTTAAATCTAATGCTTGATATGCAACGTGGACAGTTTTCAAATATTGCCAGCAAGTTTGAACCACATCTGCATTCAATCATTGTTTCATTTTCTATCGTTTATTCTCCGGGTACACTTTGGACAATGGCCGTTTAGTCGTGCATCAGCATTCATTTATTCATTCATTTTCTCTCACTCATTCCCATTAGAGTGATTGCAGTTGTCTGGAGCCAAGCCCAGTAACTATGGGCCTTAGTCGGGGTACACCTTGGACAATGGCCATTTAGTCCATTTATTCTGAAGCATGCTGTAACCAGTCACACATTGAGGCCTAATTTAAGCCAAGGTTGATTTCACGTTCACCGCTGCAAGCTAAAATCAATCCCAACTATGAAATTACGGCAAAATACATGCATAACACTATTAAATTTATTGGTTTGGATATTTTCCCTCAAGTGCTTCCCAGAGTCAGACCTTCTCCACTATAAACTATACACAAAATGAAACAGTGTGGAAACTCCAACAGCAGATCAACTCATCGTTTGGCCTTTCAATTTCAATTAAACCTAATGCAGTCTCCTCAGTTATGCAATTCACTGCACCACATGGTGTCTTTAAATTAAATCTGCTCACATTAATAAATAGCATTAGCGTCTGTGTTTATTGTTCTCATTTGGTAAAACTGGCCATTGACAGCATGAAATATGGAGTACAGAGGTTATGGTATTTCAAAAACATGTTTAGCCCAGTATAAATAAGAACATTTCACAATGGTAGGTCTGACAAGCTCATTAGGGATAACCAGTACAAGCAATGACAATACAGCCAGATACTGCAGTAAAATGTACAGTATTTGAACATGTCCCTCCAGTCACTGACATACACAGCAGAATAAAAAACTTAACATTTTCATTTCCATTGACACTGTTGCTGTTAGCGGCTGAAATGATACTGATGTCCACTGATATCGCTGATGTCCACTGATATCACTGATGTCCACTGATATCGCTGATGTCCACTGATATCGCTGATGTCTACTGATATCACTGATGTCCACTGATATCATACTGATGTCCACTGATATCGCTGATGTCCACTGATATCACTGATGTCTATATCACTGATGTCTACTGATATCGCTGATGTCCACTGATATCACTGATGTCTACTGATATCACTGATGTCTACTGATGTCACTGATGTCCACTGATATCACTGATGAGGTCAATGTTGTCCACTGTTTTGTGATCCTGGTAGCTTGGACTTTAAGGTAGCATGGCTCTGTTGCTGTAATTTCATTTCCTCTCAAAGCTGACAGCAGTTTACAGCTGATGAATGTTACACATCTTAGTAGACTAGCTTAGCCATTAGGGGAGAAGGGGAGGGGTCTTGGTTTAAGAAACACGAAAAAATCAAAAAAGAATAAAGTCAACCTGGAAAGTGTTGGCATTTGTAGTGTACTACCGTATCCATTTAAACTTGAATCTTGAGGCAAGTGCTAGGCAATGGCCACACCATGAATATAGAGCCCATCCATTCGCAGGAAGGTCCACCTTAAAACCACTTGTTAGATGTGTCGCTTTGGACCCGAAGTTTGTTTGAGTGAGTTTAACAAAGCTCAATGTTGGTCATTGGGCAATTCTACCTAAAAGAGCCTTAGTGGTGCTAATGGTGTCACGCCAGACATCGCGGCCTTATCTCTGGGAGATACTGGACACTGTCACATGACCACAAAGTGACTAGCAGCTGTAGTCTGAAATCCACTGGACACTTTCCAAAGCGACTCAAAGTAGATGTGTTACTGGGTGGATTTCCTGTTCAAACCATTGTCATCCTACGTTCATTGAAAACAGTTGCAATATATATATGTGTGTATAGATTGGTATATATTTGCAATTTCATTCATTTCACAATACTACACTGGAGACCTCAGCTGTAAACCGTATGTACCACACATAGCTATCCCATCATGCTTAGCTTCACCGTGGCGTGTGTGGAGTTGGGAGCAGACCTCTAGATGCCACCGTCGGCCCATTCCTAACACTTGCCCCTGTTTTTTTATGTTCACCAACTTTTTATGGCGAGAGACAGACAGACTTGACTGACATCTGAAAGCATCTTTCAGGTTATCATATGGCTTGCTCAAGCCCTGTTGTAAAATATACAAAAAAAAGAATAATAATGATAATAATGATGATAATAATGATGATAATAATAATAATAATGGATGGGGGTCTCTCACATATCAAATGTGGAAAGTCTAATTTTATATTTGTATTTTCAAATAATAATATTGACAAAAAATGTCTGTGAAAGGTTTCCATCCTCTACTGTGGTCCAGAAATTGATGTGTCTGTCTGGAAAATAAATAAAATAAACTCAATTGTTATATGACTTGTTCTCACTGTACTGTTGTATTTTTGCTATATGCAGATGATATTTGTTTCTCAGTAAATCGAGTCACATATATGTAGTTGTTGCATGTTATTTCTCAGTGCATCCTACACATGCCATATACTGACCAGAGCGTTGACTATTTATTCAAAACAGCAAGTTTCTTCTCTCGGAGAAGGATCCTTGGAGGTCATTCATAAGTCAGCAGGATTAATATAGAGAGAGTGGTGCGTTTGAAGAACGTGGGACAAAACAGGACTCTGCTGTGTGCTTCTGCTGCCCCTCAGTGGTCAAGCAGTCTTAAGAAACTCAAGAAAAGCTCAAGATGAGAATTTTCCCCATTAAAAAAGTCAGTGTAAATTAGGACTGTAGTAAAAGCTTAGTACAGGTAAGTAAATGACTGACACCATTTAAATAACCTTTTACTATTGAGGTAACTCTAGTGTTTTGTGTGAAGCTCAGGAATCAGAATTGGTAATGCGGCCAGGCCTGTCAGCACAGAGCAACAGTGCCACAGCTTCATCACTCATTCAGACACAGTGATCTATAATTCTGACTCCGATCAATACCTTTCCCACCTCGCTTTTTCAGCAGCGACTTCACACCACTCACTAGTAATTTTGTGTAATGGGTGCAGTACGCAGACCTGCTGCTGAGGAGGTGTTTACGTTGTTGAGTTTGATGTTTTTCATTTCAAAGTCACTGGTCCCTAACCTCTCATACAGAACGCAGGGTCGCGCTAAGCCGAACACAAGAATGGATTGGGTGATGAAATACATAACATTAGTGACTCGAGTCAGTTTGAGCTCTACTCGTTCTCTACTGCTTCATTTAAAGTCAAACTAAATCCCTTAACATATCATTGAAACAGTTAGTATCATAAGTTGCAATGTAAGCTAAGGGCAAGCTTTTTATCAATGTACCTAATAATGGGCAGAGGTGGGTAGAGTAGCCAATAATTCTACTCAAGTAAGAATATCGTTACTTCAAAATAATGTTACTCAAGTAAAGGTAAAAAGTACTCATTCACTCACACTCGAGTAAGAGTAGAAAAACAACTCAAGTACTGAGCAACCGTTTGAGGGTAATGTCAGATTATCTGTTTAATTTTGTGGTAATCTGGCAAAAAAATAAAAAGATAAACAGATTTTGAATAGTGTAAGTAAAAGTAAAAAAGTACTGGGTGAGAAAACTACTGTTTGAGCGCAATGCTTCATTTTGTGGTAATCTGGCAAAAAAAAAAAAAAGATAATAAACAAATTTGGATATTTTCAAAAGATAAACTAAAACTTAAATCATATTTTCAAAAATTAAGGCACAAGAGACACAGAGGTGGTAAAAGTACTCTTACTCTTTCTAGATTTCCAAGATTTTACTCAAGTAAGAGTACAGTTACTTCAAAAATATTGTTGCTCAAGTAAAAGTCAAAAGTATTGTGCAGTAAAGCTACTCTATGGAGTACAATGTATTTAAAAAGTTACTCAAGTAATTGTAACTGAGTACTACCCACCTCTGTCTGTGTGTTATGGCCACTGTGTATTAGATTGAGATGGTTTATACCATTCATGTGAAGAGTTTAATTGAAATTTAATTTAAATTTGTGGGAAATTAAAACTGTAGTGGGACTTTTGTATCGTCAGTATCAAAATGTAAGCACATGTAATATCATTTCTTTGTTGTATAATGAGCAATTTACCAAAACTAAAGACCCATATAGACATTTTACATTTTATGGATTAATGAGTTTATTGATTATCTGTGACTAATTATGAACAGATAAAGCCACAGATCAGATTATTCCTGTTTGTCCTCTGGAGTGTAGTTGTAATCCCTCAGACGGACAGTGACCCTGACATGGTCGACCGCCTCATTGACTTGTATTGATTGTGGTCAGTAGGATTTGTTGCTACACATGGTTAACACTCACTCCTACGCCATCATCAACACTTTCAATAGCCCTGGTTCATCTCTGATTTAGACTTAGTTTAGCCCTGGTTTAGCCTGGTTTGAGTCATGATTTAGCTCTATAGTCAAGTCTTAAGTGCTGTCTTAGTCTTGGTTTAGCCCTGGTTTTGTTGTGGCTGGGTCTTATTTTAGGATGGTTCTGATTTAGTCCTGGTTTTGCCTGGATCAATTAGTCTTGATTTAGTCTTGATTTAGTCTTGGTTTAGTACTATTAACAAGTTCTGTATTGGTTTAATCCTGGTATAGCCCTGACTTAGTTCTTGTCAAGTCCAGATTTAGTCTTGTGGTTAGGGTTAGCCCAGTTTAGCCTGGGTTTAGTCCTGGTTAAATCCTAGTCTTGTTGAAGTACTTGTTTAATCCTGGATTAGACCTTGTCAAATCCGGGTGTTACCCTTCAATTTGTAATTCATGCTATTTTCTTTACCATTTCTACTATTAGACATCTCTATAGCTCAGTACGTTCTGTTCTGATCACATGAAATGAAAATCTTGGGCAAATATTTTCTAATATTTTGGCCCAATATGAAAGCGTGCCATCAAACCTAATGCTTCTGTTCTGTGAGATGGGCTGCTCTAATGTGATGGGTCTTATAATGAGGTTTTTGTGTTGAATCAAGGCGCCCACACTTCTCCCATAGTGATACATTCATGCTGTGTCCCCATTGGACCCCATGCCAAAGACTGTCTAAAGCACAATGTAACTTCAGGCTGAGAGAGAAGTGGTCATGTGATAATGGCAGCAAATGGATCTCCACACCAACAGACAGACAGACAGTGATAGGATACAGAGTAGGACAGCTCTTTTTAGCATACTTCTATAAAATATTATAGTATATCAAATTTTTATTTTTATTTTATTGTATTGTGTCCCATAGACAGGTGTAAAACTGGCCAGGAAATTCTTTTTTGCATGCTTGGATGGCAAATGGATGCTATAGTTTACATACAGTTGCATGTAACTGATTGAATGTTTTACCTGCACCTTCACAACCACTGTTTACTGCTGACATAACAACTAATGTATGTACATAGTCTTTAACATTTTACATTTTACTTTTTTTAAATATATATATATTTGCACGCTGATCTCTATTTTATTGTTGGCATCCAGTCCGGGCAGCAAAGTAAGAATTTCATTGTGCAGGGAAACATGTTTCCTACTGTGCATATGACAATAAACACTTTGAATCTTGAATCTTTGAATCTATCTATCAGAGCCAATGTGCGCCTCCTCCTTTTCCTCCCTGATATGGACCTCAAGTCAAGGCCAATTCTGTAGGCTTCCACATGAGACCACAAGCTTTTAGGTTTTTATCCAAAACTACTTTAACGATAAGAGCTTAGTTGCTTGCTTTTCCTTCATAATGTGAACGCCTTTTGCTTTCAATTTCCACTCTTGGTCAAAATGCATCCTGGCCATGCCAACTCAAATGCACTTAAACCAACTATCTTCTTTGTAGTGACCATGTTTTTGAGCACTGAAACGTGCTACACATACTCAAACAAAAGCACAACGCCAGCCCAAACAAGACATGGAGACTATGCAAGCTAAAGTGCTGCCCAGCTTTTACTACTTTGGCTTACCAGAGACCAGGCAGTCACACATTCACACAACAGAGCACATCACATGTAAGACATGGGACAACCGGATCCAAGTAGTTACCAGAGCAGATGCTGTTTCTGCAGGATTTAAGCCCTGCATACCATCACCTCAATAGCTTCATACCACATTGTAATTCCATACACTTTGCTGACATCAGTTGATAACTTCCTCAGAGCTAATGGCTTTGGAAATCCAATTGTAGAAGGTTAAGGCTCTATACTCTGTCTAAGTTGGCCCAAAGCTGAGGACCAATCAATTACCTCGAGGTAAAATCAATACCCAATCAGTACGCAGGACTCAGATTGGTGGACTGAGATCGTTCTCCTCCGGGACATATGTTTACTTTGAGCTTATGGGAAGTTTATGGTTGGTTAATTAGAAAAACATGTTTTTTGACTTATTGTTTTTTGACTTATTGATCAGAAAAATCAATGGTAACACTTTAGAATCACTCACTGGTGAGCATTAGATAAGTTAAGGGGCTGTAGGCTCACAATGGCAGCCACGCTTCCATCACCACCAATCTATAGTTTGCAATGAATGTGAGAGTGATTGGCTTTTCAGTGTCAGCAGCGTGACTAAACTGGGCATTGTACCCCGCCTAAGGCCCATAGTTACTGGGATATGCTCACCCACGATCTGTGATAGGGGTGATTGAGCAAATGAAGATGAATGAATAACTTTTTTCAAAGTGGATGCTTTGCAGAATACACTGTTAAGTAGTTTTGACTAATTTAGGTTTATTTAATAATAGGTTTTACTTGTTTCAATGTAATTCTGATCGGTTTTAATACATAGTCGCTTTCCTAACATAAGAAATAAAATTAAAAAAATGCCTGACCAATCGTTCTCAAGTTTGACTTTCGAACCTTCCCTGGCCTCTACAGGAACTTGAAATCTGAGTTTGTGTAGGCCACTAAAAGCTACTTTTGGTCAAAGTGGTAGCCTGTAGAGGCCAGGGGAGGGACAACAGTAAAATAATAATTAGGAGAGATTACCTTCAAGGGTCAGTTTATAGGCAATATTCTACATTAACAATTTATTTTAGCAAACCTCCAGACTCAAGCTTTTTAACTACTTTTCATTAAGTGTCCTTTTCAATGTTCAGACTCATCACTCTAGAAAGAACAGATTTCAGATATGATTATAGAATCAATTTTGTCCACTTTAAGTTTTTTTTTTTACACTATTTTCCTTCCTACAGAATTAACAGAATTATTTCAAGTAGGCCTATATGACACAGGACGGTTGTGATGGTGATTTATTCAATTTTGCTTATAGCTGGTGGCAGGTGATTGTAACCTATCCTACATTGCCTTAGGTGCAATACGCACTGGACTTTAGGTCGCTCAATCACGGGGCTAACACAGAGACATGCACTGACAAACAGCCATTCACTTTCACATTCATTCTATTTAGATGGGGTTCTGAAAGAAAAGCCATTCCTATTTGAACCCACAACGTCTTGCTGAGAGGTATAAATGCTAACCGCAAAGGGTAGCTATGGTTATAGATATAGTGTGCATTATAGACCATTACTCAGATAAAATAATAAAAATATGTTATTTCAATGCACAAAAGACATGTATGTGTTTCATTTATTGTTATGTATTGGAAATGCCTTAGCTACATTCCCCTAATTTACACTGAATCCGTTACGTCTACAGCACATCTCCAGAACCATCAAGTTGTGACATAACAACAAACAGGGTCTGATCAGCTGAAACCTGTCTCTGTCTTATATATCGAGGTGAGAAGCACTCCAACCTCCACCTCTGTCACCCGGCTGAACTTTCTCTTTCCTCTTTATGATAATGTGGCGATTTCCTGAGAGCTGTTAAAAGAGAAACAGTAATAGAATCTCAAAGGCTCATAATGTTTTTTACCTGGACAATAATCTTGAGTGTTAATTTGCTCATTATTTCAATTCAACTTTTCATGCCACTGCGTCATGGGTCAAAAATAGACTCTAGACTCAGAGACAGACGCAGACCTGATGGAGCTGGTGTAAACTGACACTGAGTTTAATGAGTTCTATTTGTTACGGCAGATGTACGGGTGACGGTTTCAGTGTAAATTAGGGGTTACTGTGGTTTCTCATGGCTGCTTTAAGCTTTGAAATGCATTAATTTCCCACCAGAAAAGTAAAGTATCCATATTCTGTCCTATCTTTCTTTGAGGAAAATTTCTTGTGACATTTAAATTATATTATGTTTTCCTTGTTGCTGTTCCACTTCTCTGCTCATATCTGCTGCTTTGTGGCTTTTTAGACACACTTTGGGACCAAACTTATAAATGAATTGCCTCTGCAGTTTGAATGCACCAGTGCTTGTAAGTCATCGAGGGCTGGTGTGAGATAGAATAACAACTTATCTGCTCT
>JAVQKC010051589.1:0-21483 GCA_036025475.1 Philypnodon macrostomus | reverse complement strand
ATCTTCATGATATGTACCTGTGTGCAACAGTTGAAAAAGATCCAGCAAAGACTTTTTGAGTTATTGCGTTCACAGTTTTGGCCCGTTATTAATTAATTACTTAATTAATATTCATCGACGAAATACCCAAATTGATATAGTTCGGCGTCTTTATGGTATGCACCTGTGTGCAAATGTCGAAACTGATCCGGAGTTATCGTGTTCACAGCTAGGATCTGCGGACGCCGATAGAATAAATAAGAATTAGTTATTTGTTCAGACATATGAACAGTACACACCCAAATTCAATTAGTCAAATATTAATATTCACAAATATTTACAAGCAAAGGATATCATTAAACCCTCTGACTACTGTTTGTTTCCTGAGCTTGAATGCTCCAGTTTTTACTATGAACCTAGGCTCTGACAAGGATCCTGGCTCAAGAGAAAGGCCCTTGAGTTTTATCCAGCAGCATTTAAAAAGTGTGTCAAATGTAGAGAATATTTCTTAAGTATTCCTTACCTTATTTTGCAGTGGCCACTCACTGTGATTTTTTTTTTTTTTTAAGTTATGATAAATTGGAAATATAATGACAGTCAAATTATTTTCACCCGGGTGGCACTAGACAGACCATCTAAGTGTAAACTGATGCTGACACATACACCCCAGAGTGCACACAAATGTACAGGCTAAACATAACACACATTCACTTGAGTGCATAGCTTCTTTAAAACATGCCTTACTGCGCCCGGACATATTGGATTAGGAGTGATTTTTCCCCCTCTGGTGTCATCCCAGAGGTGCTAGATTAAATGCCATTCCCACTTTAGCACAGATGGCCAACAAAATAAATCATACTATATCACAATATGCACACATTCTCCAATACGCAGGGCAAACAGACATAAATATAGAGAAACGCTCGCATGGGGAGATATATAACATGTTGGCACACCCGAACATTGGTGCACCTGTACGCTCCGGTGCGTCTGTTCTTTGTATTTCAATCACTGAATCGATGGGACTAAATTGATTGTAGCTGAGCAGGGGCCAGAGATGTTCCCCCTGGCTTGCTGCCCTGGCCCCCTCTATTGATTAGATCTGAGAGAGCCAATTGCTTTCACACTGGATTAAGGTGTTCCGGGGCACTGAACACAGATAGACAGACAGGCAGCAAGACAGAGGGAAGAAATGGAGGAAAGACTGCAAAACAAAACACCAGGCCAACTGGACAAACGATCAAGGAAACAATCATAGAAATTCATTAAAAGTGGTACAGTATAGATATAGACTGGCAGACACAACATGGCCGCCAACATCTCTACCCTGGAATCTCTTAGATCAGAAGGAGCTAACTCAGATCAAGGGTGTAATCTGGGTTGACCCCGGAGCTAAGTAGCCGAGGGCAACGGCATTACACTTCAAAGCTCCTCTCCCAAGTTTGTTACACATTCCGGCTCCCAAAGTCTTACGCACTATAACCCCTGCAGAATCCGATCCAACTTTTTCAGCACCAGCAAGCCTTGCCGGGTACATTTATATGCAGCAGGACAAATCTTAGTCGAGTTATTGTCGAAGTATGTTTCTGACTGTTTACATATCATCTGATTGTAACATGAACCTGTGCTTTCAGATAGAACTGTAGAAAAGAATACGTTTTTCGAATTTACTTGTGTTCATTTCATCATATCTATATTTTTGATTATGTTTTTTAGCATTTGTAGCTACAACCTTTTAGCGCTCAAGTATATAATATTATAGTTGTATAATACTGTAATAATAGCATTATTTGGTATTGATTTGCACATCCTAACTGGTATCCAAATTTATTTTTTACAGTTAAAAAAAAATCCTTTTCAACTTTGATTCTGTACAGCACTGTACAGAGAAGCAACAGGCTCTCAACACGCCAGCACTCTTCTTGCACAGAAAATTAACCACTCAGGCAGGCTAAGGAGCACCCGGCCTCAACAAAACTGAGGGTTTTTTTACAATGTAGGTTTAAATCTAGATTAAGTGTTTATGAAAATGGTGCGCGCTGAGATGGGGCCCGCATTGACTGAGTGGTCCAGGGCCCCTAGCTCTGAGTGCTCTCAGAGATGCACTAACCCCATTCACATGGTATTAGGGGTGTAAAAGCATCACATTGATTGCATGAGTCAGGCAGGCTCAAAATACATTTGGTTAATACCTCTATTGTTGCGCAGCAGAACGCCAAAAGAAGCAGAACAGTGGCCGAGAAGGAATTAAAGAGGCAGAAAAGATGAGGTCGGGAGAGGAAACAAGAGGAGGAGGGGATGGGAATTGGTGCTGGCCCATTCATGCCACAATGACAGGGAGGCAGACGGTCAAATGCACATACCAATGGCCCACAACACAATACTATTCTAATAAAAAGACTACAGCCAGTGTTGTTCATGAAAGTCTTTCTTGACACTTGACTGACAAATTTGGCCTTAGTGGAGAAATACATAATGATAGTCCAAAGATTCTGACCAGTAATATAAAGGTCAGGCAGTACTGGGGTAAGATAGAAGAGCTGAAAGGAGGCAGTGGAGTGAGATTGCCTGAGTGTATGAGCATGTGTGCCTTTGTGTCCCTATCAGTGCGTTTGGTTCATTCCCCAAAGGGTCTTATTATGCTTTGCGCTGGATCCGACACAAAGGCAAGCATCTCTGTATCGCTGCTCCCATCCAGATCCCCCAGAGAAGGTTCTCCTCTACACAGCAAATACATTTGCTTGTCAGCTCCGGCTTCACTTCGGACGCCAACTAATCAGATATCATTCTGTTGTGAGGGGCGTAGTACTGTGCTTTGGCCTGGTGCTACAGTAGTGCGGTCCCAGTCCTCTGATAGTATCTCTGCCCTTTTACTGGAGATGGCCTGTGTTTGTATATGCTGCACACAGGCACCATAAAGCAGAGATAAGTTTGAAAGGTATCGCTCATAGGATCTTTAATTATGGTTCAACTAAACATCAAAGTTATTATCCGCATGTGCCTTGTAGTTTAAGATGGTGGGCTGTTGCCAGATAATGAATTGATTAAGGGCTACACATTCACTGGCCACTTTATAAGACATATTCGCCTGCTTGTGAGCTCAAATAGCAAATCGGTCTATCCCATTGCATCAAAAAAACACAAATGAAAAGAACCTTGTGTGAAAATGCTTTGTTGATGATAGAGGTCATGGACTGGTTTGACATAATCGACATTAGCTTAGGTAACCACATGTTATATAAGTGTGCAGTAAACCATCTCTGAATGCACAAGGTGACATAGCATTGAGTATAAATTGTACAGTCCACACAGATGCCATTTTATTAGGCATTTTGATCAAATTCTCAACTGTCATCTTAGCTTATGCCATGAAAACAAATTTAAAGATGGTAGGCACTTAGGTGAAGATATGGGTCTATGGGACAAGCTCGTAAGTGAAGAACCCACACCCGTAAGTAAGTACCTTTTGTCAATTCATATCTAATCTCAAGTCTTAAGGAAGCCCTAAGTATGTCTCTGAAGCAGAAGTGGAAAATTGCAAAGATAAAGGATTACTGACCCTAAAAGGAACATTCAAGGCACTGTCTTTTATGCAATGCTTGAGATAGTGTAGATTTCACATTATTCCAGCTAATGCTTTGATGGCAGTGACTAGAGCTTTGAAATCAGCTTTATTATCATGTTTTGTATAAAGGGATAGAATGTCAGTATCCTTTGCAAATACATACACATTACATTACGTAATGGCCCATTTTCTTTGTGATATTTTGACCCACATACTACAGCCTACATCCACCTGATCCAGTAGGCAGCTCTCAACATGCTCACATGTTCCCACTTACACACTAGAAGTATGTGTGGGCTGTGAGATAGGGGCTCTTTATGGAATCCAGCTGAAAAGGACAGAATACCGTAGAGATGCTAGCAGACTTGATGAGACTACATAAAAACTCACTTTGAGATCTCAATTAAAAGCAGTTCATGAAGGAATGCCAAAACTCTGCCTTGATACATTTAAAGGGACCATGTTAGTCATTTTTCAAGCTTTAATTTAGGAGATTTCTAGGTTAGTTCATCACATTTTATGATTCACCAGTATTTGAGTGCCGTTGCTTTCCCATGGTACAGGTGTACACCACTTTAAGGCCCTCTTTTCCCCTGCTGGCAATGCCCCTTTACGATCTAAGCAGGGAGTCAAATAAAGCAATTTCAGCTCCAGAGAAGAAGCAAGATTATATTAACAACATGGTAAACAGCTCAGTTAGCATAAGCTATACCTAGCTTTTAATAGAGATCTTAAAGGGGTTGTACCCTTTAAGATCTCTATTCCCGCAGTCAATGAAAGTAAACAAAGATCACAACACACCTTTTAAATAAACAGGCCTATGCTATTAAATTGGCGCCGAAATATATGACCAGCTATGCCAATGGTAGAAGCTGCAGCCCTAAAGCCAGTGTGGGAACTCTGTAAACAAATGAAGTACAAAGAGCAAAGTTCTCAAAGGGAGGATTACCAAGTCACTCTCTTCACTTCTTCGCCTATTTTCTTTACACTGCCCCCAACAACCATACTCTCCGTATAGACAGACAACCATACTCTTGTCCCTAGTTCACTTTCAGTCCAATATTCATACAATGCCTTCTCTTGTGGGTGCTTGGCAGGGGGTCCATAGTGAAGATGACTGACAACTTAGCCTAGATCAATAATTTGTCACGGAGATGCCACATTGAGCTTCTTGTCTTGTCAGTCAGAAAAAAGTGGGCTCTCACACACGCAGTCATCCGCCCTGACCCGCACAGTACGGGCTGTGTTTACCACCATTGGAACATGTAATTACAACCATAATGACACAGCATTGTAAGGATTAAGGGAGATGTCTAATTGCTGGATAATGTATTGTGAAGGTTTGGAGGTTTTGTTCGATGTGATCCACACATTTATAAAGGACTGGCTTGGCGTATAAGAATTTCCATGGTGTCACAACATAGATGATACAGACATAATTATGCATGTAGGTTTAATAGACACTTGTGGGAGCCCCTAATGTGGAACTGGAATGCAGGAAACATGATTAGTTTGAGAGATTAGACACAGCAAGTTGTTCAGAGCTGGCAATGTGTCTACAAGATTTATGAACGTCTGTCTGTCTCTATGGGAAGTGGTGCATTGATTAGTAAACTTCTTTTGGCTGTTCCCTTTAGTGTCATCTGCTTTCATCTAACTCTACTACGAGCTAACTTTCTGTCCACTTTTGCTACATATACCTGCCTCGCATTTTATAAGCTCAGCAGGCTTCTACTCATTCATTACAATTTATTTATTTATTTATTTATTTGATAAGGACAAGTATATACATTTTTCGTGTCATATACTACAGCACTTGTAGCCGTGGCTAATTTGCCGTGCTCGTCCCTAGAAGGGCCTTTACAAAAACAACCATTACACAAACAGTTTAGACACACCTGCAAAAAAGGCAGAAACATTTCCCAGTGAGTTAGGTGTGATCACATGACTGACTTCTTTTTAAAACACACTTGTCCCCCAGAGATGTTTTTCTCAGAGGCACTTTAACATATCGACTATCTACATGTTACAGTGTACATTTTTACTCCAAAACATTTCATAAAAGCGATCTCTATTTTTATCTGCCGTTAAAAGACAATTAATTCTGATATCATATAGTTTTTCACTCTTTCACTTTTTTTGTTTTTTTTGTTCAAGCTGTACACTATAGAGCGACCCTGTATTTTACCCTATGGGAGAAAACTGACATGATAGATCGCTGACTCCCTGCTGCGAGGATTATTGTGGCTTTCATATATTATGCATTGCGTGATATTCTTTAGATTAGATGTACTGTATCTATGTTGGAGGACATTGACGTGATGACAGGACTATGTGAATACTTTGTTACAATGCTACATAGACAAATTACCCAGGGGACAGGAGAGGCTTGTACACAGCTCTGTAGACTATACCTGGATCAGCACATAAAGAGGACGTTTATACTGGCATATACACTCACAGCCCACTTTATAAGGTACGGCTGTTCCACAGAAAGCTAATCAGAAGTTAACTAAGCATCAGAATGAGATAAAAGAGTGATATAAATTACCTTCAATATGTGAGTACTTCAATATGTGAGTAGTTGCACAAGGATTTGCTTCACCAAGTGCCACTTTATTAGGTATAAGGAAACCCTAAAGTGACACGTGAAAGTACTCATATGATTTGAGCACTGCATCATATGTACTGTGATTCTGTGGAAAGATCTGTTCGTTTTTCAGGTCTGTAAGGACTAAAAATGTTTGGAAGGAACATTTATGATTGCTATTCAGTTTTAATTAGAAGCTAACATAACCTTGGCTAGTGCTCATTTATCATTCAGTGCAACTGATAACCTCCAGGTGTTTTTCTATTGTCATACTAAACAAGCCTGGCTTTTAGTCCAACAGTGAATATACAGATGGATGCTGATGGCACAGAGAAAATCAACAAATAGGAAGCAATGGAGAGGAAGTGTCCCCTCATTACTGCCTGCTGGGGGATAGAGGAGAGAAAGTGCACAAAGGAGCAAGACTGTTTTATAAATATGGTCCATATTGACAGATACAGATCCCATGAGAACATCAGACATTGGCCCAGACTATCGACAATGACTTTGGTTTGCCGTTCTTGACTGTGAAATCATAATTAAAAAGCATCAAGTAGAAGGGTTTGATTGATGGAGGTCACGTCTGGGGTGAGCGGGTGAAGAGGAGCCCCTCGGTATGGAGCGCTTTTGTGTTTTATCAGTCAGGGTACACGGCCAAATTAAGCAGAACCCCAGCCATCTGCTAAGTGTATGGGTCCTTTTGTCCACCCCCGTCCCCTGTGTCTTTAAAGTGGCCCCCGAAACCAAAATCCCCAAGTCCGCCAGGAGCGTGGACAAGAACAGGGCAAAGGGAAGTTGAGTTCAGATATGAGCACTGAAAAGATGTCTCGGAGCAAAATAACTGAAAGAGATTTTGACAAAAAACTGCGGTACATGTGGGGTCAAAGTGGAAGGTTCTTGGAAGAAAAGTTCTTGTGTAGCAATGAAAAGCTTTGGCACAAAAAGGAGCGAACACATGACCTCAAAAAGAAAGTGAAGGTTAGGAAAGCTGACAAAAACAAGCCTTGAAAAGAAAAGAACAAGATAGAAAGTGAAAAATAATGGGAGTATGTTGGGGACGGGGAGGTGGGGTATTTCTATTATGTCCGGACAAAACTGGACGGATTCCCCTAGCATCATTAGAGGCCGTTGCTTTGAGAGGGGTACATCTGTGTTTGGGGTCATTACTAACACACTGTTTGGGCCCTTCCATTCAATGAGTCATTGTTTGGGTCATACTCTTTCATTCACCAGTGCACTCAGCCACCCAGCCATTAACCCTCGTGAGAGCCATGGAAACCCCAGCGCCTTCCTGCCACTACACCTTCACATTTGTCCCCACCATAGTTGCCTTTACATGAAGAAGACTAGGAAGAGCTAGACAATCACTAAATTGGGCTTCAAGGTGACTTAGGGAAGATTGGGATGCTGTTTGTGTGATTGTGATTGGGGCCACACATGAATAACTCTGTCTAAATGAAGTAAAATGCGTTGGAATGAAAACAGACAGGGCCAAATGGACTGGAATTGCCTTTAATAGCTGTGTGGACCTTTGTGTGCCAGATCTTTTACAAGCAGTGTTCAAAGAAATAATCAACCCCTCAATGGATGATAAAAGCTGAACACTGTAATTAAGAAATGCTAAAATATTATTAGTCATGATGAAATCCATTTATGCAAAACACTGAATTATTTGAATAATTGTCTTTATTCTAGGGATGGAGCCTCTCCGTACAACTGTGGACCTGAGGTGGGGTACACTGAGAGACACACAGAGATGCAGACAGATTATCCAGTTCATCAATATATGTATCTCTGAGAAAAAACACATGATGGACAGCCCAGAAATCCAACCCACAAGTGTCTTATAATGAGGCAGAAGCTGTAACAACCATGGAGCCCAGCCCAAAATCTACACATGTGATAAATGACTGTATTGCATGTAACATATGAATTTGAGATGGTGGAACAAGATGGGGTAAACTTTTCCCAACAGTTATTTACAACAGAGATAGTAAAACATATTTATACAATTGAATATTGCATATTCCTTCATAATTATATTATAATAATGTATTTAGTATGGCACCATGGACAGCAAACTGTTGTACAGTTGTGTACTATAGTGAGGTTTATTAGGTTTAAGGGTTAATAATATGATAAATGGGCCTGGAACACAGCATTTAACATTTTAATATTGCACGCCTGAGAGAACTAATACAGTTTCCTGAGCGTGGGCTCAACTAGTGTATGTGTGCGGATGTGCTTGGGCCCCATGATGGTGGCCATTAGACAGGAGTAAGGCAGCCATGATGAATCGGCACTTAGCCCAGGGAAGCGCACTTGCTCAATGGGCTGTGAATCTCCCGCTGCCACTGTCAGCCCGCAGAATGTTAAATAAAGTTATTTGAATATTTGTAATATTAATGTGCCAGCATGTCAGGAACCTACTGGAGCCCAGCGCTGAGAGGAAATATCTGGAGATGCATATGGGTAAACCTATAGGGCCACTGTAGTGAGGGATTACAAAAACACACATGTTAAATAAATACATGGTTATGAGCGGAGTACTGAAATATGGCTGACAGGCTGATGAAGAACTGTTCTCTAAAAGTAAAAGTAAGACTCCAAAGGTATTGTACAAAGTCAGTTCAATGTTTTATTGTTTATGTTAAGGTTAAGTTTGTAGAAATCATAAAAGTCTAAGGCTACGTTCAGACTGCAGGTATTAATGCTCAATTGCTGAAATCAGTATTTTTGTGTCTGTTCACATTACAGTTAAAATGTTTCTTTCTTCTATTTTCTCAGTAAAAAAAGGAGAAAAAACGGCCTATCTTTTGGGTGAAGGGCTTGTGAAATTGTAGGCTTAGTTAGTGCACTAGTTTTTATAGCTAATACTGCTAACAAGCGTCTGATCAGCTGTAAAACAGAGCGAACGGGGACAAATATTTAGCACCAACACCTGCTCCGGACCCACTGCACCCTGCTCTGCTCTCTCCTTCTCGTTCCCCTCCTTGGTCTGTGCATAGGCGAGATCCAGAGCCCCTGCGCTTTGGTCTCACCACCAGTGGTGAAGTTGGCACCCCATCAAATGCAAATCTAATGGAAAGCTATCTCAATCGTTTGGGCTTCGTTTGGGCTGGTTTGTGCTGTAAAAAAAAATGTGTGTGTGCTGTTATGGTTTTTAAGATATAGGCAAACTGCTTTGCCTATTTGTATAGGTTAGTCTAGACATCTTCTGGCCAGCCGACTGTTGCGTGAGGTGAATAAACACACAGAGCATGAGTAGGATTGATGCAGGAAAACTGCATTCATCTTTTTTTTTTTTTTCTGTGCTGGTTTGTGCTTTAATTAGAAGCGTTGGGAAGTTAGGGTAATGATGATGTCATTACTAGAAATTAAAACTCTGCCACTTCTTTAAAACCATAACGGCACAAATGTATTGTTTATCACACAAACCAGCACAAACCATCACAAACCAGCACAAAGTAGCACAAACCAGCACAAACTAGCACAAACTAGCACAAACCAGTACAAACCAGCAAAAACTAGCCCAAACCAGCACAAACCAGCAGAAACTAGCACAAACCAGCACAAACCAGAAGAAACTAGCACAAACCAGCACACACCAGCACAAACAAAAAACACCACTTGTGATCTATTCTGAGCCTTTCGTAAACTGGGGTGCCTCAGATTAACCTATGTAAATAATCATTAATATCTTAAAAACCAGACCAGCACAAACAATTGAGATAGTTTTCCATAAGATTTGCATTTGATGGGGTGCCAACTTCATGCAGATACCATCTTGACTGCTCTGATGGGGAGGAGGAGCATGCGTCCCTCCGGAGGATGCGAGGTGGACGTCCTCAGCGAGGTGTGCTTTGAACTCTTTGAACTCTGCAAGGGCAAATCCAAATGTAGGAAAATAAGAGGCTAGACAAAAGCGCCTGTTGCAGCTTTAGAGGCTGTAGATTTATGCTATAACCCATTTGAAGTTGAGGAAGGGTTTTGGCTGATGCAGTATAACATCTTAATCCAAGCTCATCTCAGACCCATCACACGCAGCTTCATTCATCAGTGGTTTCCAGAGATGGTCAGGTGAAATGATGTAAAAGCCAGCTTAAATGCAACCTGCCATTCAGACTGAGGTCGCATGGCAAAAGATCAGATATGTATCCGATCTAGGACCGCATATGGAAGTGACCTGGGTCAGATTTGAAAAAATTGGATCTGTGCGGTTCAGACTGTTTTAAACAAATCAGATACGGGTAAAAAATAAGAAAAAAGACGGAGTTTGGGTCACATTTGCCTGAAGTTGGAACATAGTCTATGTCAAAAGTAATGCTGAAGCAAAAAGTATGTTGTGTAGACTTTTATAAGGTGAAAGGCTCAAATCACAGCGGTAGAGAATCAAATAACAATGCAAAGATGTAGATGTTGATGGATCTCGATGAAAAAGATTTATCTCTGAAGTCTTGTGCGGTCAAAACAAAACAATATAAGTTTTGAATTTTAAAGTGTAAGGCAATTACAGCAACTGCGGATCACTTTTGAGTTTTAAACATCCGAAAAAATAGACTTAGCGGGGCGTTTATTGACTTGTGTGAAACATTAAAATGATCCATGGTAATAATAGAGAAATAAAAAGTGTGGTTTGAAGAAAAACTAAAGTAATCAAGGTGACTGCATAAATCACTCAGCGGGAGACTAGAACATTGAAGCGTATGAAGACTTCAGCAAAGTCACCAAATCACAGTTTTATTAGCTCGGAAGGACACACGCAGGAGTCGAGACTTTGCATTGGCAGAGGTATAGCGGCTGCTGTTTGGAATTGTCTACGCTCGATTTAACAGCAAGGTGATAAAATATTTAGCAGACTGCTTACATAGCCATAGGGGAGAGTGAGGGAGAGACAGAAAGAGCCACAGTAGATAGAGGTGTGGGTGTACCCAAATGGTTAGTGTGGGAGATGGTAATGACGAAGGCACGCTGGCATTATAGGCACAGACTCACTCAATGTGGCCTGTCACTGGCAACTAGGTCTGGGCAAATTCCCTCTTCATCAATTTCATATTATATATTTTCAGTTTCATTGTTAGTATTTGGAGCAGCAGTAGATGAGGTTGTCCATTAGTTGTACAGTTAGTGGTTCAATCCTCACACCAGTATTTCACTTGTGTCCTTGGACAAGACACTTCACCCACTTTGGCTGAATGTGAGAATGGGTTTGTGTGATCAGTCCACCCAAAGACAGCTGTGGCTACTGAGATAATTTTACCACCATAAGTGTCTAATTCTGTGATAAATAATAAACTCAATTGTAAAGCGCAATGGGGTAATGCGGTAGCCCTACGGCAGACAAACAGGTGCACATGCCACTCTCCTGGTGATTCATTATAAAGGTATTGATTGGAAAAGTGCAATCAGGCCCAAGTGGTTCAAATACACATGGCTTCAATATGATGAAGATGTAATGGAATCACTTTTATTCCTTCAATTAACTTAACTTTTCATTAACCGTATAACAATACAATTAAATCAGAGGCTATGAAAGACTCCATAAAGATTAACAAGCTTTTTAAATTAATAGGCAGAGAATAGCATAGCTCAACATGTTAAAGACTGCATAAATTTTCTATAAAAGACACACAATTCGTCTGTAAAAGTGAGTAGAAATCTATGTTTTAGCAGCTAATGCCTTGTACTTTTTGGTTTCTGTAGGCACTAGGTTAATGGTTTGTAGGTCTCCTAGCAAGACAGCTGAAAGATAGAAGTGGTCTGAATCTAGGAACGTTAAAGGTTCCTTTACCATTGCATATGTAAATTAGTAACTGTCAAGATTTATTTGTATAATGCCTTACCAACAGCTAAACAGTGCACAAGGCAAACAATGCAACAAAACGCACAGTCAAAAACAGATTACAAAAACAAACAAAAAAACACATACAGCATAAATCTAAACAGACTATGTGTCCATACCAGTTTGAATAGGTGTGTCTGTAAGTGTGATAGTTCAGTTATACAAAGAAAAGGTTCAAAATGCCGAAAAGAGAAACTAACAGTTGTGATGTTCCACACAATCACAGATTTCATTGTGCAGAATTGTGTGTTTGATTCTATGAGAAAATGATTCACATAGGCTAGCACAAACTGTACTTTTGAAACTTTCAAACATTGTCACTTAATAATGGCTGCCAAAATTCTGCCATTCTAGTGTTAAAACGCATTTATTATACAACGTATTGTGCATAACAATGAGTCCAACAGAAATTGTCAGTCAACAAGCAGCATTTCTTTGATGTGTAAAACTTTTCTAAGTGCATCATGAAGGGGATTTGATAATGGGCTATTACTTGAGTTCTAATACCAATCATGCCAACTTATAATTCACTGGCTGCTCATATACTTGCCTTTCACAAGTACTTTTAAGTGAGACTTGTTTAAATAATTGATAACAGAAGCCAACTGTATGCTAAACGAATTGCTCTTTTTGGAGAGAGGCCTCACATTGCTGTGTTTCCATAGCGTATTCTAGTTGAGCCTCATTTATTTATGCTTTCAGTTTTAATCACGTGGAAGTTTTTGTGTAATATGCCATTTTTGTTTGAAATTGCCTCTTTGGGTCAACATAACTTTATGTACTACTGGAATCTACAGTCCTTTACAGCAATCTTCTAATGCAAGTTCTGACTAACATAAGTAAGACAAAGTGCGTCATTTACTGCAGCATTTTGAATCTCAAAGAATAACTATGCAGGAACTTTCTCAGACATTTTAAAACAACTAATTCCTTTAAATCTAATTGTTTCCAAAAAGTTACACAAACATTCAATTCTGTTTCTGCATGCGTGCATGACTCGAAAAGGTTCTTGTGAAACTATGCAGGCTTAATTTGCCATGCAGAGAAAACAGCCATAATGTGAATAGGAAATGTAAAATGAAATGACCTGTGACTAGTATACAATCAGATGAAATAAGCACTTTAAACTTGTACCTGAAGTTATTCCATTAACTGAGGTTTCTGTGGGTGGGCTCTCCCGCATACGCATATACTGTAGACACATTCAGACGCTTTGGAGGTATGTGCCACTCTTATATCTGTTTATTGATCAGAGCAGGTGTGCATCAATCAATCTTATCGGAGCTCCACACACTCAGCCAACGCTCGGGAGGCTGCAAAGCCAATATAGCACCATGCAAAAGGCCCCAAGTCACTGCACACCTTAGGCCCGCTTTACCTTTGTGTGTATGTGGAGTGAAACGGTGCTATAGGCCAGGCAGCCTTAACCATGAGAAACCTACATTAGCCTGGTCTTTATGTTCAGTTATTATCTATTCTTTAGAACCCTATCTCCGCGCTTCATACCGAGCAGCATCAAACCTTCTCACCATCTGTAAAGTAGGCAGCACAGACGGCACACGTTCGCTGCAGATTAAGAATCAATGCTAATGCGCCTTTGTAGTGAGTCGGAGGTGGATGTGATCAAGAGAGATGTGCGGTGTGTCGGGCTCGAGAAACACAATCAGTTCAGCCGCTCAAATGATTCAGAAAAGCTGTGATCCAAGGTGTGCTAAAGTCTTGTTATATGTATAAATAAAACTAACACATAGCACGTCTACAGTCATGTCATTTTTCTGTGTTATGAGTAGCCCGTCACTATCAAAGAGGGTAAATGATAAAAAAGCTTTTTACTTTAAATAGCAAAAGTAATGCTTTATAGTACTTACCACGGCATACGTTGCCATTGTCGGGTTCAAATCCAGCTTTGCATGTGCAGCTTCCGATAGGAACCATCCACTCTCCATCTCCATTGCAGTAGAGCTTTATAGGGACATCCACCTCCTCAGAGTTAGGTATGCACATTCCTCTGGCAATGACCAATGACGTGCTCTCTGCGCCAGTCATTGTCTCAGGAAAAATGGCAAAGTTCTGTACAACACTGGGGCACTTCTTATAAAACACTCTGACAGACAGCAGAGACATGCATGCTCCATAGTCCTGAAAGGCTAAATAAAAGCCGTTTTTTGACAGCGGCCCGAAGCTGCGCACCTCTGTGTTAACCTTCATGAGGCGTCCTCCAAAGTCCACCTGTGAAAAGCTCTCATCTGCAGCTATTGTGTCCACTTTGAGGTATGGCGCCTCCATCCAGAAGGCTGTGCCCTTGGTGGCAATTACAGCATCAGTCTCATAGTAGTAGAGGTTAAAGGTCTCTTTACAGGAGCCGGGGACGTTAGGGATGGAGCTGCAGTCTCGGACCGTAAATCGAATCTCTACATAGATACGCTGAGCTCCACGACGATCAATAAAGGTTGTGAGGAGCCAGTTGTTTTGACTGGGCTCAAAGACATTACACACCTGGTACGTCCTGATGGTGTTGAGGTTCTCATCGTAACCACTCACCTCCTCCCACTAGAACAAAACAAGAAAGAAGAAATTAGTTATTATTGTTAAAGCTGCGCTACATGATTTTTTTTTTTTTTTTTAAATTCCCCAAATTCTTCTGGGATGCATTCACAAACCAGGAATCACATTATTCCTGATAGATTCTAGTTCTGGATAATTAATGGATGTATCTACCAATAAGAGCGCTCCTGAAGAAGGAAGTGATTGGTTAAAGAAAAACAATAATACAGTCCCCGAAGTCTAATTTTTTTCTCAGATGACTTCTGTTACCCTGTACTATTAAATGAGTAAGTATTTGTGCTGAAATAAAAAAAAAATAAAAAAAATAAATAAATAAAACAGGAAGTGCAGCTTTAAGTAAAGCTGTGTATCAATTTTTTAGATAAAGCATGCTAATATGAGTTAAGCTGAGAATTTGTACACTTAGTAATCTCCCCAAGGCCATGTATTTGAGTCAACTTCCTGGATTAATGAAAAAGATTTCAACAGCCAGACTTGAGGAGCTTATTCTTCCACTGAGAATAAGAGCAGCAGAAACAAAATTTGTATTCTTGTTCTCTAAACACACTCACAGTTGTAGCATGTGTATGGCCCTGTTTAAGCACCAACCCAGTAATTACTTTGGATGTTGTGGCGAACACGCTGAGTCTAACCGGCACTGAGCTGACGCATGTGAAAATACGGTGTGTGACAAATTCAAGATTATAGGCTGCTGAATTACAATTAGAGCTAATGGTAGCCAAAAAACTATGCTGCTGGAATTCATTTGCATGCAGATCGCGCTGAAATACAGTGGTGGCCTTCGCTGGCAGGTGTGACCCAGAAAGTATGTTGGATGAGCAACAGAAGCCCCCTCTGGGTATTAGCTCAGTACACCAAAAACATGATGAAAGTGTGCCATTAAACTTTTGGCTGCGTTTACTGAAAATTGTAGGGACAAAATCAGCAAAAGAGATACCTAGAAACTGTCAAACATTTTAAAAAAAACAATGTTTTATCTTCTCAAGACATACACACACACACACATACAGATTTGTCAAGACATTATGCAATTTTGTGGAATATTCTAAGAATATTTGCAAAGTGACAGCTTACAGATAAGTACAGAGAATTCTCACATTAAAGCTCTAGTCTGGAGGTTTTCTAAAAAAAATCTTTAAATTGACAATCTGACCCTGTGGGTCCTATGGGTCCTATGGGTTCTATGGGTTTTGCAAAAAATCTAAATTGCCATTTTTTTTCAACAAATATCGCAATTTTCCTCTGCATTAACCAAAAGCAACCAATAGGCTATAGTATTTATCACACCCAATAATCATGTTTATTTTAACATTTACATTTTTTACATTACGTTTTATTTATTAGCCTACCTTACCTTTTTAATAATTTACCAAATTAATATTTGGTGCTGGACATGCTAATGCTATTGACTAATTATGGCCCAAATATTTTGCAAATGCTACAATTATCTTTTTCTGTGTTTTTTTTTTTTGATTAATCACACCTTTGGCCTGTGATTTATCACAATTTATTTTTTAATTAGCTTTTTTTTGCTAAATCCTTGCTAGTGGGTCCCCAGGGGCCCCATATGGAGCTACAGCCCCCTAAAACCTCTAATACAGTCCCTGCTCCAGCTGCTTGCTGAGTTTGTCAAAGCACTACTTCCTCCTCATTGCACTGTTTTTTTTTTTGGCACTGCAGATGGAATTTACTACAAAAACATTAGACAGGACATCTAGAATACTGATTACTGCTGTTTTTATGAAACTACACCAAATACATTATGAGAAAAACATGGTTTGAAATGGGTTGTGTCAGCCCAAAGCCTAAAGACTGTAAAATACGCAGATAAAGAGCAGAACCTGAAGTCTCTGGAAAAAGTCTGGACTGAACTCTGGTGCGCCTACATACAGCCCGGGACGTGCAGCATATGTGACCAATAATTGCGTTCCTCTGCGATTAGGATCAGGTTGTTTAAAATCCCAATTATATTGCAAATGTGACTATACCCTATACCATCGGCAGGTAAAACTCAACTACTATTTTCAACATTATCTTATTATTGAATATTGCCAAACCAAGCTCTGCATATAGCTTTAGGTGAAGGGATGTTATACAAGAGTCTCCAGTCACCTTATGTTTCTGATGAGCCTCCTATATGTATTAATGCTTCCTCCTTCTTCTGACCTTTAAGACCTAAGCTGCTCGATCAAGCCTGTAAAACACCATCAGCTCTCCATGGTTAGTCCCATAAAGGGCATAATGGAGGATAACCATTTAGAGGTGACAGGAATCCAGTCAATTAAGAGAAAATGGATTAATATAGGCACAATTCTGATATCAACTATTGTAAATACATAATGTTCTAGATGTACTTTTATGGAAATAAGAAAGAATACCTAATATTTTCTATGTTCGATTAAAGTGATTTGGGTGGAGTATTTTTAGCTGTCTAAACTAAGCCTATTGATTGGCCTCATGTTTATCACTAGATGCTACACCTTATACCTGCTCTACTGAATTTGATATACAAATGTAACAGGCATGTCAGCACAAATAGATCTAGTAAAATGGGGCTTATTCTTCAGTAGGGTCAAAATAATCTGACTGAGTTATGATAATACTAAATAATATGTTTTCAGAATAATTATATCTATCTATTTAAGTGTATTTATATATGCAGTTTAAATTGAGCACACCGAGGGCTCCTCTTTGAGTATACCATGACAACCAAGAATAACATTTTACAACTTTATAACAAGCAATGTAAAACTTGGTAATGAACAGAATAAGCCATTTAGTAAGAGCTGCTGGTAGTAAAGGAGGAAGACCCAGGGGGAACAGGGATTGTGGCGACATGATGAACGAGTTTACACAAATCTGAGGTGCAAATTAAACACACCCTGACACACACACACACACACACGCACACACAGTCACACCCAACCTACACCCACCATACACTCTCTTCATGTCTCCACTCTGTAATGACCATTCATCAACATTATAGGAGCCTGTCCCTTTCAGCGATGCCTGTTCATTAATGCAGCCGGCCCTGTAGCACCAGCGCTCGGGTCCAGGAGGGGGTCCTCGCAGCCCCCGTCTAGTCAAATGATCACCATCTTTCATGCTGCGCACTGGCCCGAGGCGTCTTTCATTATGCCTGTGTATAAAATCTGTCCAAAAATTCATTGGCTCATGTGATAATGGATTTTACTTTTTTTACTTTCTAGAAGATGTCTTGTGTCAGTGAAGTGTCAAAGACAAACAAGGCTTACAGGTGCTAGAGTGACTTAGCTCAGATCAGCCACTGTGGAGTAATCTTCTATTTTGTTCAGCTCTCTGATTTCATCTGCTGTTTGTATCTGTGCCGGTTTGTTTTAGACAGCATGGTGTTCATAATTTGATGGTTTAGTGACTGTGTATTGATTTGGTGGTTATTGTTGTGAATATTGAAAAGCTTAGGGCAACATGGGTGTATTCCATTCTATTCTTTTGCATGTCCCAATTATTTCAACAGTTATTATTAAGGTTCCTATCAGGACTTTTTATAACATCTTTTATGTATATTAAATCATTTTCATTGCACTTTTTCATGCAATACGTGACCTTAGAAGAATGGAAGATATGAAGGCATTATTGCCTGTCACCTCACTGATAATGGAATTCTCTGGTCACTGCGTCCATTTCATCTCCAAGAACTCTATCAAATGGCATCAGTTAGACAAGTGCCAATATATTTAGTGCCTATAGATTCTTACAGTAGCAGGAATATAGGTGCCCAGTACATGATGTCAAATTGTGCTGCAAAAAGGATGAAGCAGTGAATTGCTTATACTGTATATCTCTCTAAATCACAAAATGTGGCTAAAACATTGTCCAGTTTTAGTAACCAAATGTAAATGAATTTCTTTTGTGACGTGTGATGTCAGATCATTCATAACCCTGAACCCTGGTGAAGAAGCTAAAGTAACGTTGTGTGGTAAAATCTAAATAGTATTATTAAAATGATATACACAATGGTGTATAAAACAGACAGAGCATCCATAATTTGTTAATATAACAATATCTTATCAAATTATCTTGAACCAACTTGAAAAATAATAATAAAACATCCATAAATTGACTGATATTGAGACGTCTAATGCGCTGCTCTGTTGAAGTCATATGTACGCGTTGGCTCTCTGCTAATAGGTTTGCTTTTGCCTGTTAATAGCAGCCATGCTTCACTCTCTTACTTTGTGATTGTCAAGTGCGGCCATTGTGTGTCATTACGGCTGCTCTGTTTTATGGACATCAGCGATGAGATGGAACTATGGATTCATAGAGTGCTTAACGTTTGCATTAATGACCGGTTGCAGCTCACGAAGCCAAGAAGAAGAGATGGACAGATGGATAAAATAAAAATACACTGGAATATATTCTGCCTGATGGTCCCCTTCACAGGCTTAGCTCACAGCCATCAAGCCATCGATATTTAGCCCTCATAAAGGCCATTCATCACATTGATCTCCTGCCATTATCTCCAATGGCTAAAATAACACAGAGCTGCTCTCATATGGACTCTGTGGTCTATGGGGCTTCAGCATCAAGGGGAGAGAGGACAAAAAGAGCAGATCAATAATCTGACATGCCGTACCTCTCCAAACATGAATGTTACATCTATGGACATTGGCAAGGGGGAATGGGTTTTGTGGAGCACAATACTGGGAGAGGACAGGAACTGATCCTTGTCAGAATAATACGGAACTCATATAGATAAGTGTTCACACAAGCACAAAGGACCATAGTCAGCTTTGTCAAAGCCAGAACACACGCTTGAACAGGGACCTTGCACTTCATGTTTTGCAGAAGGCCATCTCTTGTAACAATAACTAGGCCTGTGCTGTCGTCCCTGACAGCAAGGTGTATATCGGCGAATACGTCTTCCCCATACGTCTGCCCTATACGTCTGCCCCATACGTCTGTTACAACTGTCACCAACGGGCACCTTAATCAGACATTGTGTGATTTCTAAAGGTTTGAATATCAAGCAATTAAGAGGCCTCGCCCCCAAACCATGACAAACCTGGGAAGGGTCTATTTGACTTTTTTGATTTGTCTGGATGTTTGTGAAGAAGGTTTTTGCCAAATTTAGAAAATTCCCTAAAACTACATTCTTCTTTCAGTCTATAGGGGGCGCTATAGAGGTAACTGCCATCATATTAGTCAGATGTGTTCAGGGCCGGGGGGTAATTAGGTATTTTAGGTTTGGACCTAATCGGGCAAAGTATGTGCACGTTAGAGGCTGTCAAATATACCTGACCTCCCAAATTCAATTCAAAATGGCTGACTTCCTGTTGGTTGTAGGGTGGGGTCATAATAATATTTTATGTTTGGTACACTGTGGAGAATCACTGTACCAAGTTTCATTGCTCTCTGTCAAAGTAAGTGTGTCCAGGGTCCCATAGGGGTCATAAACATGGGGGCGCTATAGAGGCATTCTTGATTTGACCTCTGTAATGTGCCTATGTACATGAAGTATACAATTGCCTGGATCTAAAGTAACCCAGGTTTAAATTTGCACTCAGTAATGACTAAAACAGAACCAACCCAGGACTAAAACAGCACTAAACAAAGTCTAAACTGAGATTTGACCAGCTCTAAACCAGGATTACCAAAAACTTGAACTGCGAAAGACTCCTGAGTATTATTAGAAGGTGCCCAAGTACAACCTGAGGTCCCTGTACCACAGTTTGAGAACCACCTAGGCCCATTGTATTTCTAGATTTAAACCTGACTAAAACAATCATTGTAATTTTGTGACTTGTATGTCAACGTAATCACTGTCATAGATCCTGGTCACATCCTGAGGTTTCCCGGGAACAGAGCCTGACCCACAGCTTGAGAACCTCTCCAGGATAAACGGCTTTAATAAAGAGAGGGGGCTACAATAAACAGCTCTGGTGAGGTCTGTGGCTGAGGACGACGCTCATTTGTTTAGAAGCATGGATCGACACCTGTCCAAACACTGGAATGTGGAGAGGGAGAGGATGGAAAGGGGCTACCCCGGAGCAGGCACTGACAGACGTGTCAACGCCAGGATGGGCCCCCTGGTGCTGCTGGAGCCACTGGAGATACAACTACACCAGGCTGGTATGGAGTGGGACGGGTCAGTGCAGGAGTGTTGGGTTCATTTCGGTAAGGGGTCCTAGCCTTGGGGTACTGTGTGTTGATTGTAGGGCTGCACAATACGTCATTCATAATGGATGGTTTATTTCCAGGCTCACACAGAACAAGACAACACTTTCACAGACCTATTGTGTGTCTCATACAGAAACAACAAACAACATGTTTTCTATTGGTTAATCTCCTAATCTCAGTGGGACTTATACAGTTCTTGACCTTCCGTCACCTCAGTGTTTCTGTACGAGAAGAACAGAAACACAAGCCTCTCTAGGGACTAGCGTGACCAGATGACAATGGCCATAATTCTGGATGGGTGGGGGAGCGGAGGGGGTGGTGGGGGTACATTTATTCACCCACAACATAGCCTTATACTATAAACTGCATGAGGGCAATCGAGGGCTAAACCAGCCTCATACTGAAGCAAAACAACTGCAAACGGACACAGTCAGAGCAAAACCTTAACAATCTCTTCAACAACAACTAGCATTGACCTATCATTGATTGTACAACCACGCATTCCCAAACAGAAAAAAACAGCAGCACTCACTGCACCAGTATCTCCTGAATTTTGTTACACAAAAAACTCTCAGCAAAAACGTCAACTAGGCCTGTGCTGTCGTCCCCGACAGCAAGGTGTATATCGGCGAATTAACGACCCCATACGTCTGCCCCGTAGGTCTGCTACGTACGTCTGCTACAACTGTTACCAACGGGCACCTTAATCACTTTTTTGATTTGTCTGGATGTTTGTGAAGAATGTTTTTGCCAAATTTAGAAAATTCCCTAAAGCTGCAT
>JAVQKC010051588.1:0-17801 GCA_036025475.1 Philypnodon macrostomus | reverse complement strand
TTTGTACGTGTTACAACTAAGGTTGAAAGTTATTGTGAATACACCATTAAAGTTTGAAAAATGTTGAGAGTTATTGTGAACGCGTTTAATAAAGTTTGACTGACTGACTTGTCTGACTGTTTTGTTTCACTTAATGCGCCTTATGGTCCGGTGCGCCTTATATATGAAAAAAGTTTGAAAATAGACCATTCTTTGACAGTGCGCCTTATAATCCAGTGTGCCTTATAGTGCGGAAAATACGGTACCTGTATATGGCTAATTATTTTAAGTGCTTCATATGTAGATGATACAAGATTCTGGTAAAGATGGCTTCCATAGGCTGTAGCTGATATCACTGACCTGTCACAGTGTCGGACATCACACACACAAACACATCTACGCATACTGTCAACATATGTCCTCTTCTTTCAATTGAATGTAGTGAAAGAAGGTGTGCGAGAGATCCATTAAAAAGCGTTGAGCTAAAGGCTCTCCAGATGCTTGGGGTGATATGGTTTTTATCAGCCATGCACACGGGGATAACTGTGAACAGGCCAGGAAGAAGGAGAAATCGGATTTGAGTTTAGACATGATGAGTTGTAAGGGAGACTGAGCAAATACAGTATGTTTGAATTTATGAGCAAACTGCTATGATAACCTTAAAGGCAAATACAGGCCCCATCACTGTATTTAAAGTTTTGCAACTTAAGTTCAAGCTTTATAGTTGAATAGTTAATAGCTGTTCTGTAATATACATATATACATACGAAATGTAAATAAATTGACTACTTATAGTTTCTATTAGAATAGTCTGCCACACCAGTCACTTTTAGTTTAGTCTGTTTCCTGGTTTTCTCAAAATCCCTTTAGATTGGCGTGGTTAATCTCTATATTACTGTTGAAAAATTGTGATAATAAATGTCCCAATATTATTAGCTTTTATTCAGTGATATTTTGAAATACAATAAGACAACTTCACTTATCCAGGCTTTGGACTAGGACAAGGAATAGATTGGCTTGTGACCCCTTGTGGCTCAATTTGATAACATACTACCCATCACTAACAAATATTATAGAAAGATTTGTTGCATGTGTGTTAAGATATTTACTTAGAAAGTTAAAAAAGGTAATTCTATCAAGATGAAAATTATAAGTTTGTTGTGCATTTGTATTGGATTGAAAACAACATGGCCGACTGTAGAGACACAGGCCGCTCTCACAGTCCCACAGTCAGCTGCTCGAAGGCCTCCCCTCTCACCTCTCCATCACAAACCTCTGTCTTTCATTCCAAACTTTGGGCTCAAAGGATTAGCGCGGCACACGCACGCACAAGCGCCAACAAACAGAGTGCTCAGAGCTATGCGTGCAGGTATAGACACGCATTAATATTAACAGCAAAAGTTCTAAAAATGTGAGCGCTGCACTCCAGTCAAATGAGTGTGCAATTCCAATGTTGAAGGTACACACACAGAGAGACACACACACAACGCACTGATGCACTGAGTCATCTTTCCTGGGTGGTCCTCCTGCGCAGATAAGGCAAGCATGTTTCCCTAGGGTGAAGTAAAAGCAACAGAGGGCAGGGGGAAAAAGCAAAGAAGAAAGAAGTCAGGGAATAGTAGGAGGGAAGAAAAAAGGACAGGGGGCCCCTTTAAACTTGGTGTTTTGTCAGGAGGCGAGTTATATTTGCAGCGTGCTGTCAGAAGTTTTTCCCAATGTCTGGATTAAAGAGATCCTCTAATGACACTGAGGCTGGACAACATCAGAGAAGCGGTGAAAAAAAAAGACTCACAGTGCACCGCCCGCAGCCAAGGATGAACTCACATAGACAGTGAAAGAGACTAAAAAAAATGTTAAAAAGGATAGTTCAGTAGATGTGGACAGACTCACTGAGCTTTAGCAGAACAAGGTACTGCGTGTATGTCCATCTGATCTAATGGTAAATAATAAAGCAGCTGATAACCTCCAGGAGAGACTGGGATGGCTGGAGAGACGAACACACACAGTCTTTTATCTTCACTTGTATCAAAGCATTGAGCGAAAGGTAAAGGAGTGAAAGAGAAAGTGCTGAAAGAGGAGGTCCTGAGGTGTTAAGAGAAAACTTTTTGCAGTTGCTGTCTGTGTAGGAATGAAAAATGTGTTTTGTAAGTGGACCGGGACGCCCCTCTGAAACAGATCATTGATATTGGTATGAATATACTTTCTTTCAGTACTTTTTGTTGCGTTTTCAACACATTTTTCCCCGAGTTGATTCTGAGGTAGGCCGGGTGATGCTGTGATGGCAAAAGTGAGTGTGGTGCAAATACAACACTTATCCTGTCTACTGCAATATGCACAGAAGTCGGATTGGCGATGGAGGTGCCTTCCCTTGTAATGATGAAAATAGTCAAACAATTGCCGTGGTAATGAAGACATGTTGCAACGGAGCTCTGCCCACAGGGGAAACACACTGTTCTCCATCTTCTGTTTCTCTGCCTCTTTCAGCTGCTGTGAGCTACGGTAGAAAGAGAATAGGAAACAACTCTCAAATAAGCACCATATGTCTACTGCGCATGTTTGTGTGCGAGACTCGACTCACATGCATAATTTGTGTTCATCAAACATTATACCCTTTCATGGAGGTTGAATTTAGCGAAGCTTACTAACAGCCTAAAACTTCTTGACAGCATTGATTTACAAAAGGTATACTGACTGTACAATCTACAACTGTATCTATTGTTGTAAGTGTAACAAATATAAGCAAAAACATTAGCCTACACTATAGAGAGACACTAACCCTACATAACACACGTACTCCTTGCTAGTTAGTTTGCCATAATCATGACCTCTATGACCTCTGCAAAGACACTTTCCATCTTACAGTGTTGAATATAGTGTCCCGACCTGCATATCTTGGGATGTTATAGTTCAGGGGTAAATGCAAAGCCAAAAATCCACTTAAAATCCTTTGATTAAGACAATTTTCCTAATGATCAAAAATGTATTTTCCTTCTTTTACACATTACCTGACCTTTCCAGAAAATGTAATCAAATGTGACTTTAATTAGTGCATTTTATGAGACAAACAAACCAACAAACTTATTTAATAATGCAGTACCTAAAGGCCAATTAAATACGTTTAAATGTGTAAAATAAAACTATGAATAAGAAGCTTGTCTTGGTCCCTATTCACTTAGTATTAGGTCCTCTGTGACATGAGTCATTTTCTTAGACGTAGACTCTCTATGAGCCACTCAGCTTCCCACATTTATTCGTAGCATCCTGGAATGTTATCGCTCCCCCACTTCCACCTCCTCTGATAGTCGGATCAAACAGTGCCGGGAATCTGCCCACAGCCGGAAAAGTCATCAATCAACTGACACTGGGAACGCGAGAGGAGCCGCATACAAGTAAAGCAAATAGGTGCTTACACAGATATACAAAGTCGGAAAGTGACAGACTGTGAAAGACACATCAATTATTTACATATAAACAAACAGCGCCAAGACATTTCTGACTGCCACCTGGAGTAGCTTCACCACCACTTTCAGTTCCAATATTCAGAGCTTTTTTAAAAATGTTAAGTAGTAATACGCCTACAACACACAGTTTAAAAAAAATCCACAGGTTTGCAGAAGTTCAGTAAACAAGTTTGCTTTTCAAGAACATGGCAGATGTGGTGAAGGACGTGGACTGAAGCATTTGAAGCTGCTCTTTTTGCTGGTGCTACAGAAGCTAGCCACCGCACCTGTTCTTGATCCAGCGCTGCCATTCCTTCCCACAGGCAAAGTCATCCTTTCAACCTCACCCCAGAAAATGAATGCATACAAAACTTTGCAACTCTACAGGCAAACTGCTGCTTCTACATCTAGTCCACTTCAGTGTGTGTCCCCTTGTTAGTAGCAAGCGTGCATAAAAAATAACGCCTGCTTTTCAAGAACTCCATCTAAGTTTGACATGCTCATGTCACCTATGCTGTCTGCTGTACAAAGGCCAGTGCACCTCAGATATTCGCTCTCATCCTACAAACATAAAGGAAGACAACGGTCACTGTTGCATTATGTAATGTGCTGCTGTCACTTCACCCTGAGGACACCACAACAGGGCTTTCCCTTTTGACTGGTGCTACCAAGTCACTGCTGGATGGCCCCTAGGCTTGAATGTGTGGGGAAAGAGAATGCAAGATTTAGAGACAAGGGTGTGCTAACTCAAAGCTATGTTGTGTGTTCAGGTTTTGAGGGACAGAAAGAGACATATAAAGGGGAAAATAGAAGAAAGTGTCTAGGTATGCAGGCCAGTGCTTATAGTAAGCCCGAGATGTGAACTTAAGTTAATGTGCGTGCGTGTGGGTGAGAGTGTGTGCACAACAAGGCAGCAGAAAGACAGGAAGCGCTGCTGTGGTGGAGCCGGGGAACAGCGGTGTTGATCAAAGCCCAGGCGGGTGACACTATGGGCGGAGTGCCATTGTTTATTCACCAGCCATGCACCTCTCCCTTTTGGCAGGGCAAGGTGAGCGTATGTGTGTGTGGAGGCAGAAAAGAGTTCGAAGATACCGAGTTGGAAAGAGGACCAGGATGTGAGAGGAACAGGTATAGTGTGTGTGCTTTTGTACCTTTCTCTTGGCAGGCTAATGTGGGCTGGAATTCTGTCAGATTTGGCAGCTGCATTTCAGGCAAGTGCACATATGCGCCTCTGAAACATATTCTAGTCCCGGCCACACAAACACTACACACCATGTCCTCGAGGAAAGCCAATAATGCCTCTATTAAATTCCTCCCAAAGCACCTGTGTCTCATTACAGGAATACATCCATGCACAATTACACACGCCTTCCTGAAATACCATAAGGAAGGAAACAAGAAAGTGGAAAATCAAGTACCACAAACAAGAGTTCAAGAACAGGGAACAGTGGAGGAACGTTATCAGTGTAGATGTAAGGGATAGGACTGGGGTAGATTTACCAGCCTTTCTCAAAAAAAAAAAAGCATGTCAATTAGGCATACCACAATGGACAACTGTGTTAATGGTGACTAAAAGATGCAGCTAAACAATTCGCCTATTGATAAAATTCCTTGAAATACACCTACAGTGTACTCTATAATGTCTGCAAAACTGGAAATGCAAGCTTACCTAACTCAGCCGATCAGTCTCTCATCTAATAAACAATATCTAATAGTAGTAGCTATAAGCGCCAGTACACCACAATGAAGAGAAAATGAATGAATTCATGAAATAAATTATGTTCAATTCCAATTTAGTCATATCATTATGTATTCTGCATAAATATGTTGCATTATATCACTTATTATTATTGTATTATGAAAAAAGGTGTATGGCATAATGTGTTGTAAGTTAGACAGGCTGCTAAACATCAGTATACTCTTTTCTCTGCTAAAAAAGCCAGCATCACAATCCCATGTAAAAGAGCCATGCTAAATAGGCACATGTTTAGTCTTTACAGCCCCTTATGCTAACATATATACATATTCCCACGCACAGCAAAGCAAATATACCCTCCATCTAAATGTCACTTATGGAAAAAGAAATTATAATGAGCATGCTTAACTGTACTAGTGTTGTTCTAAATAGAGACTTTACAAGCTACAAAGGTCTGTGCAGTTCACACCCACATTAAGAAGTCCCCACTACAGTAGAGCCACACTGGGAGCTAAATTTGGGCTAGAAACAGGCTAGAACGGGTCTGGCGAGGAGAAAAAAGGGACATCTGATCCACCGTGGCGCGCATTCAGAACAACTGTTTCGGGATTATCCAATTCAAATGCACGGCTAACTTTGATGTTATTTTCTTCCCCTCCCATTGTCTGAAGCCCCTCGCTCTCCTCATAATCCCGGCCCTTTGAAGTGAGCAGCATGGAAACAATGTGAGCAGGCAACACGCTGCCTCCGACAGTCCACTGACGCTGCTCTGCCATTATTCCCTTTCTTCCCTGGTTTGAGTCCATATACTTCCTTCATGCTTTAGTCGCCTCTCAATCCCTTTTCTGCACTTTGCTTTGTTCGTCATGTAAATCCCGCTCTGTTTTCACTTGTTATTTATGTGCCGTTTGTCCATTTTTGGAAGCAATGGCCACTGTTCCCCAATGTCTAGTCTTTAATAAGTAATTGGGTGGTTAATTGGATTGTAATTAGTAGGTGGTTAATATAAAATGACAACAGAAATCCCAACACCAATGCCTAGTACCTAGTGTCTTGAAACACTACTACTAAAACAGTGTTAATCTGTGTTTACATTAATTCAATATTAAACAAACTGAAAAAGATAACTCATTAAGATAGACACTAGAGGGCGCTGTCAATGGAAGGTATGTCGTTAACATCACAAGCTGAACGATTGTACAATAGCATCCTCCGATCCATAACAATCCAAAATGCATTACTGGTCAAAGGAAAACAAAATTGTCCCATTTTTGTTTTAGCTTTATATACACCCACAGACCACTTTATTAGGTAGACCTTTCAACTGCTAGCTTACACAAATAGTTAACTAGCCAATCACATGCCAGCAAATCAGTGTAGACGAAGAAAGTTGTCTTGACTAGCATGGTTTTTAGTGCCAGAATATCTGCTTTGAGTGTTTGAAAAGTGAGTTATTCCAATGCTGATGCTAGAGGAAAAGCATTGGCTCACAAGGTCGAGATGATAGAAATGCTACAGTAACAGTAAATAACCCTTGTTCCAACCAAAGATGTCCAGGCAACCATGTCTAAATGCATGTAATGTCAAATCTTGTCATGGATGGGCAATGAAAATTAATAGTTACAATTCCTCCAGGGGTGCAAGTACTCTACTTGGAGATATTTTTTTAGCTTTTAAGTAAATATTAATGACAACACTTTGGTATTTATTGGCATCAGGGTAAACCGTGGGAAACTTTGTGGGCGAGTGAGGGGACCAGGCTCTCAAGGCCAGGAGGGAGATGAGATCACAAACCTGTCTCTCGACTTCATATACGAGGCAGCTGCAGACACAGACAGACAAGGTTGTGTTGGAGGCATGCACTGGTCCCAGACACAACAACTCTTTATTTAGTGAGCCACACCCAACTAACTGACACTGTGCTCCCGTCTGGTTGCTAGGGCCCAAGGCAGAATAGGTCTGGTGATGCAACAAGCGAAAAATATCTCATGAGTGACACAGATAAGATGAGAAAAGAGTGATCAAGATGCTGCTTTATCTGTGCATTTTGATTAGAAAAAGTTACTGCAGGATTATTTTATAAAACTATTTCTGAATTTAATATAGCTTCACATTGAATCACACTTTTGATAAAACGGGATGAAACTAACTACATATGGGGTTGCATTAGAACGAGCACAAACCAAAACATACAAACTATAGAATTTGGTATAGAAATGATAGGGCATATACGTACATAACTGCCTGTGAGCTTTAAAAGATTTGTAAAAGTCAAATGCAATTGATGAACAAACAAGAAGATATGTTTAAGATGAAAGACGGAATTAGCCATAATCAAGTCACGGTGGTTGTAAAACGTAAACATCAATAACTAGGAAGACCTCAGCCAAGGTAGCAAATTTCCCCTATATGCAACGGCTCTAAATATAACTTTTTGTGGGACTGGACACCCCTCTAGACATAGTGACTTATCTTTCTTTGTTTCTATTAAGGACAAAACCCACAGAAACAACATTAATAGCCTAATAAAACAATGTAATTTGGCAGGAAGCTGAAAAGGTAGACAAAACTTGGAATTAGCTGTTTGGCAATAGGCTTAAATGTCCGCTGTTAAAGTTAGAGTTAATAATAAGCACATTCTTTTTTGACATCTGCAATGGGACACACTGGTCTTTATTGACACTAACAGTGGCTGTAATTCCTGCAGAGCTGTTGTGTATATTAGTTTGGCCTATAATTCATCAACACAGTTCTAACTGACTTTTATGTGCTGGTGTTTTTAAAGCATTATCCTTAGCATTGGTGTGTTTATTAAAGAGGACAGGTTTATCTCCAGAGGAGACATGGCTGATCACAGGAGGGATGGGCGAGAGGAGGCATGTTTTACAGCCCTGTCCCATTCAGTGAATTCTTAAAAAAAAAATACTGGACCCAGACAGTGATCCGGATCAGTCCCAAAATCTAATCATTCCTCCCTTGTGTCATTCCCGACCTTCCCTGAAAGTTTCATCCAAATCAGTTCAGTAGTTTTTGCTTACAGACGGACGGGCAGATGGACGCTACCAAAACAATTACCACCGAAAGATAAATATTTTTCGATACCAGCACGATAGAGGTACTGACTTTTGGTACCCAGTACTATTCTTTATTATGGTAAGGTTTCATCAAGATGGGTTAATACTGACCTTGTTGCTCTGATCAGCATGATGGTTTATTGTCTTCCTCTCCTCATCCCATCGAGCGTTAGCCTCCTCCAGCTGCCTCTCCATGGCCTTCTGCAGTCGGACAGCCTCTTCTTTAGAATCACATACAGAGGTCTGGAGCTCAGCAATTAACTAGAGAAGAGAAACCTTGTCATTTTGATTGATAAGCTATGAAACAAAGAAGGGGTTAGCTGTAGAACTGTTCAGAGGTTTTACCTTTTATATCTTGTGTTCAAATGTAATGAGAGATAAATGACAAAGTTGAGGTAACAAATTGTAAACAAGTCCAAATCATCAAATAAAATGCTACTTTGTATTTGCTGACATATGTCACATAATAGCTATGGTGTTATGTTTGGTGAAAAGAGGCTAAAGAGCAGAGAGAAAGAAGAGAGATGAGTGAGGCAAATAGAGAGACAGAGAAAAAAAAAAGTGCTTCCTTTTTGGAGGAGTGACTGACTTTGTGTTGGTGAACTTGCGGTGCACAGTAAGATGAAAAGGAACTGCAAGGACTTTGAAATCCTCCAGTCAAAATTAACATTCTATTTAAGCCACTGTCAGGGAACGGCAGAGGAAAGATGAGAGAGTAGGAGAGAAGGGAAAGGAGACATAGGTGGTGGTGGTGGAGGAGGCTGGGGGGCAGTGCTGCTTCTAGCTTTGGGCCAGACAGATAATTGTTTACCGTGTTCAAACTCCGAGGGACTAGCCCGGCTGGATTGTACATACTGTGTGGGAGTGTGAGAGGTGGAGCAGCGACCACAGGGACACACATAGCAGATATGAGGCAGACATTAGGCTTATTTTGTCAGTGGGAAAAACCACATGAAAGCAACAAATGGCACATTATTATGGGAACATCATTTCACGGGCGTAATAATTATTTTGCAGTGTATGTGGAATCCCCGCATCTGCAGGTCTCAAGCCCTGCGGTGGCGACGGCACTCTAAACCAGTGAACTCAGCTGTCTGTCTTGTTATTTCAGTATGTATACACCACGGCAGCCCTTTTTCTGTGTAATAGCCAGCCCTTTTTAAGTCTAATTGGTCTGGTGAGACTTGTCTATTTGCCCAGCTTGCCGCTATCTTTGTCTAAGGCTAAAGACAGGCTTACATATACCTGAAACAGACATGAGATGAAAAGGGGAGAGATGAACTGGTGTTTGTAAACAGAAAGGTGAACTACAGGCTCTGGTTGACCCAATAAGAAAGATTCTGTACAGTTACATAGATCAGTTTCATAACCAAAATACTTATTTACATGACATTTCTCATACAAACTAGAAAATTCTATATAATTATTCAGAGGTAGGTATTGTACTTTTACATAATTATAAATATGAAAATAAAAAATGTATTTCCATTATACATTGGTTAACGCATGTAATTTCTAGTGGCTGCTATAATAACTGAGAGATATGCTCTGTCCATTAAGGACTTAATGGACTTTATGTTCTAGTTTGATCTTAATGCACAAATATTGGTGAGAAATCATTTTCAGAATGGTTCCAAGAATGGTTGAAACCAGAACCATTTCCTAGAAGAATAATCACAGCACTATAGTTTTCAAACTGAATAAATACTGTAAGAGCTTGCACTTCTATAATGCATGGTAAGAGTTCACAGGTGGACACCATTTGTAAAAACTTAACAACTAGCGATGCACGCTACTGAATGAGACTTATTTACATACAGTGTGAACTTTAGCCCTTTTCTCTCAGAGATCACTGCTTCTCATGTGCTGCTCTTCCCATGGCAGCTCCCACTGTGGACTAGCCCAGGATAGAGTAATGATCTCCCGCAAGAACCAAAGCTACCACCCACTATAGCCAGATCCTTAAGAGGAAGGGGGAGTCAAGCTTGGCCCAGTTCAGTTCAAAGGTCAACCAGGAGGACCATTTGGAGCTAGGATGCTTAACACAACGCATTGGATTGGAAGCACACTAATTACTTGTATAAGAAAGAATGGAAGACGTGAACACAAAAGCGATAAAAGAGTAAAAGAGAAGCATGCGTACATATCCTTGCGTCTCTATAGTCCCCTCAGGATAATGTATGGCATAGTATGTTTTTAATTGGACCATTAGCCATGCAGCGGAGCTCAAGAGCGATGCCCCTGTCAGAAGCTGAAGGGTTAACAACTGGGGTTAGCCTTTGAGGTTCAAAAGGCCTCTTGTTTACACTGCCCCAAGGGGATGGCAGTGAGAGCCACTCTTGTTCCACCTTAACCTTTTAGAAACAAAGCCAAGCCAAACCTACGACAAACAGACTGCATTAATGACGCATATTATTATGTTTGCACTGATATCCAAGCTGCATCTACAGATGCAGCGTTCAGACTTTTGTAAATGTCTTGGTGTTTCGTTTGTTGGGTCTGTGCCAGTTTTGTGTCCCCAAAACAGAGGATTAATCACTTGTTGCTTTATGTGTGCGGTTGTGCGTGTTTTGTGTACAGAGCCGTCAGAAAAGGCAAACAGGGCTGAACTTTTGCACAGCATCGCACTCCGTTTGATGTTGAGCATTGTGTAACCTAATAAGCTACTATTTTTCTGCTCGTCAACCCAGCTTTCAACTTTGTGCTTTTGCCAGCCAACCTCAAAATGAGGGTATTAAAGAGGAAATGAAGTACAGAAAACAAATCTTTCCTTTTGGGGAATTGGAAATGAGGACCAATTATGAAATAATTATTTGATATTTTACTTCAGAACTTATTTAGGACAAAATCTCAAGGTCAACACTCAAACAAAATTCTGTTACATACATTAAAGCCTACACATTTAAAAAAGTAACTACCAACAAAAATATTTAGGCCAGAACCACATAAAAACAAATAGATTTTTGGGGAAAGTTTCATAAAAATGTGTTCTAGTGTTATAATGTGTAAAATAGTGTTAGCGAGCAAGCTAAGATAACTGGGCTATAACCTGCTGTTTACCGAAGCTTCCCGTGTTTGCAGGCTTCGGTGTGCATCTTCTATTTTTGTCCCCTTTTAGTAGACTAATCGCTACGCAGGGCATGACTTTGGTCGACGAGCTATACATTTGGTTGACTACAACCCTAGTTTATACATTTTAACTTGGCTTTAATCATCATGCTATTTTTGTATCGATACAATAACCTCTGAATCGATTTGGGCATCAAGGAGGAGTACATAACTTTATGTTCCCATATCAAGTACAGCCCTCCTTATCTCACAATGGCAGAATATTTTTGACAAAAATTCCTGATTTCAATGATTCAATAGTTCTTTGCCCATTACTGACCACTACTTCTGAAAGTTTGATAAAAATACTAGTATATTTTTTGACTAGTGTTGTAAAAAGACAAACAAACCAAAAGTACCTGAAATGTAACTTTTATTATTTTAAATTGGACACGGCTTCTCACTGAAAACTTATGTTAAAGCAGTATGCACTCGCTGTCCATGAGGGAAAGGGTAACTCCAAGCCTGCTGTGTGTGCTGCCTTACCTGCCATCAGTACATCTGTCCTCTCAAGTACAGTTCAGTAAAAAGTGGATTAAAAGAGAATAAAAGACAGAGAGCAAAGGCCTGAATGAGAAAGTGATTACCTGGGCAGACTTGGTGAGCTTCTGACTGTAGTCCTTCTCAATCTGCTTCAACCTGCTGTTGGCCTGCAACAAGGAGAAGGGAGTGTGAGATGGAGATATGCTCACAGGCAGACACAAAGTTATGAAATTGAATCTTCTGTCAAAGTAAAAAGTCACACACCACCGGACAATCTCAAATCCTTACACACACGCGAACACTTGCGGTGACCTCTGGCTTTTGGTGGCGTGTGCATGTAGACTACTGCATTGGTTCTCAAACTGTGGTACAGGTAATATTGGTGCTACGCAGGCTCTTTCTACTGGTACTGCAATTTATGTCTTGATTTAGTTTTGCGTTTTGCTAGTCCAGGTTATTACACACTTTAGTTCAGATTATAGACCTGTTTAGTCCTAGCTGATTTTAATAATAATAATAATTCATCAATTTTATATAGCGCTTTTCACAACTACTCAAAGACGCTTTACATGTATTATTCATTCACTCCACGGTCACACCTGATGATGGTAAGTATTTTGACCAGCCTTAGTTTTATATAGACTACTAGACCAGATTTAGTCCTGGTTTAGTCTTGTTTTAGATCTGGTTTAGTCGTGTTGGAACATAGTAGTTGTACAGCATCAATATCAGTAATTCTTGGTTTATAAAAGTTAGTTAATTTATAGACTCATTGTAACCCAATAAAATGATACTTTGAGTAACTGAGGTTGTACTGTACTTGGTGTGACAAGTCTAAAAACACTGGCCTTTTGGAATTAAGCCAGACCCTTAGCTCTTGTGTGCCAGTAGGTAGTGGCGTCCGCAGTGACCAGTGGGTTCCAACTTGGCTTTGATTTTGTGCCAACAATTCAGCACTTAACAAAAAGGGTGCAAAGGGGAATTACAATGTTACTGCCAATTAGCCAAAAAAATAAGGCACGATCAAAAGGGGCTGGATGAGACAAGAGGAATGAACGGAATCTGTTGTTAGAAATATATTAGGCAATGAGTTGTTTTCTATTGTTTCTCAATGGGAAGAAAGCCAGCAGGACGCAAAGGGTGCAGTGTCTATAAAAGGTTATGCCTCCTTCGCTGAGCTGTGATGTGTTGCCAGTCTTTCAGAGGTGACTATTATGGTATGAAATGTGGCTAAGATGCGTATTGGACAAGCACATGAAGAAGTACACATTTGTGGCAGTCCCAAGCCAGGATAAATGGAGTTACATAAAACAGTTACAAAAAGCCAGAATATATATGCATGGAAACCCAAGATGATTCACTATGGCAACCCCAGAAGGAAGCTGAAAGAAATTATATTAATTCAATGCAATTTCTCTGTAAAAGATTGTGGTAAAGAAGAATAACCTTTTGATGCTTGTAGTTTTAACAAATGGACTCCTAAAAATACATGCGATAATTGTAACAAAAACACCAGTCAAGGCGACCTAGCTTGCTTGACTTTCTAAAACTGACAGCCACTGACAGACAGGCAACACTCCTCTAAACACAGCTTTATTGAACACATCATGTGCAGCCATCAACACTTTAACTGCACACGGATCGTGAAGCTTTTCTTAACACCAACTTGCTGACAAACACCCGTGTCCGATGTGAGCCGGCACATCTGTCACTACGGCAACACAAAGCCATCCGAAGGATACAGGCCTTTCTTACTGCAATGGGACAGGAGAGGCCTCTTGAGCTGGTCTCAAGAGGCACAGAGGGGGACAGAAGAAGAGTGTAGCTAAAACAAAGACAGCTATTGTGTTTATATGACATTTGAGTTTCATTATTGAAGCACCAGGATGTTTTAAGAAATTATATAAGAAATCTTTTTTTTTAACCCTATCTAAGGATTAAGAACTAATCACATAATCCTATGTATTTATGTAGTCCAGAGTATCAAAGAATGTTTTAGGAATACGAATGTAAGCATCAAAGTAGCAGATTAATAATACGATATCAGCTTCTCAACTGCACTAGGTCTGAAGTACTGAGGTGTGTGTGACTTGTGTGGTATATCAGCTCCTCAACTGCACTAGCTCTGAAGTAATGAGGCGTGTGTGACTTGTGTGGTATATCGTAAGTTGACATGTGAGCGTATGAAGGAAAACATATGGCCACATTGACATGCAAACAGTCTCAGATGCTTCATAAAAACATAAAGAGCACGCTACTATCTTATTCCTTTTTACCTCCGATAACTCTGGGGAATTTAGCAGGAGGTATAGCATACAACACCATGCATTATAAAGTACTGGAATCTAAAGACATGAAAACGGAAGAGGAAAATAGAAGAAAATAGCCCAACAGGAGTGTGACAAATACAAAGGGAGAATCATAGCTAAATTAAAAGCCCAGTGTGTGTGAGTGTGTGCAAGCACTTTCAAAGAGACTACCTGTGCCCTGCCAAAGGCGTTTTCGAGCTGAAGGCACTTTGAGGCAGTATCAGGCTCTTCAATCGCCTCTTAATCCTAGCAGTGTGGAGTGTGGCAGCTTTGAAGTGCGTGCCATGTGCGTTTGCGCGTGCATGAGTCAATGATTGTGTGCGCAGGTTAAAGAGTGGAAGTGGATCTGAAGGCGAGGCATGCACCGCTTACCAGAACTTAATTAATAATCTGCAGTGGGAAGCGAGCCAAACACACACACACTAGAAAAGAGTGAAGGGAGCGGCCAAGAAAAGGGTGACAACTTTCTTCCTCGAAACACACACAGCTGAACAAAGACGTGCACACAAGGCTTACTTCTTCAAACACAGACGATGGACAAACAGGATGCATGAAAAAGCCAAGCACACATCCACATAGTTTGAGAAATGGCTATTTAGAAATTTAATTTACTTAAGGTGTGCCAGGACATGCTTTGGATGGACCAGTGAATTATTACTGAGCAAGGGAAGAAACTTAAGCGAGCATTTCTCAACAGAGTAGTCCTGGACTAAGTCCAGTGCATATGTGGTTGCAATATAATATAGACAACAGGCATCCACATATACAGGTGCATAATAACTTTCTTCTAGCTATTTATCTGCAGACTACTCCATTATTTAGGAATAAATCCTTCAAAATGTTGTTTGTAAATGAGAATGCATATCTATATTAGATTGTACTATACAATACCCATAAAGGAAATTTAATGACCCATCCTTTAATGCCGCTGGGGGAACCTGTCAGGTGCAGTCCTCCTCCAGATTCTGAGCCAGGATATTGGTAGGGTTATCTATTGGGCATGATGAGTTCCATATATATGGGGGACTTCACAAAACCTAAAGCGATCCATAATTGTTGCTAATTCCACCCAACTTGATACAACACACTGGGGATCTGATTTGCAGGGCTCATTTCTAGAAAACAACACTAAAATCTGATTCAAAGTGAAGTATTCTCCCATCGCCTCATGACATCTTCTGCTTTGGTGGCAGCTGTATTTGTAAGCATTCAAAATATTTCCCTTGTCATAGTGTACGCGCCTCATAACAATTGTAGTTCAATCTGGCAGCACGGAGAGCTGGGAGATGTTATTTGCTTGTTTGTCTGTAATCATTGCCGTCTTGCTGCGCTTGGCTGTGTTCGACTCAGTGCTGAAATGACAAGAGGCTTTATTTCCATTTCATAGTTTGCCATCGACTGCCTGTCAGTAGTCATTCACTTCATCCGTGCTGCTTACTGTCATGGGGACTTCACACACACTACTAAACTAATGTGTCATGGGCTTATGATAAACATACAACACATATAACATACCGACTGTTTACTGACGCATTAGAGCGGCCAGCTAATGTTATCAGAAAACCAGTTACCGCAGTGTGAGGGGGCTCCAACATCCAAACCACTTTATAAAGCACATGGTTTGTTCGGGGTGAGGAATGGGTCATGCAAGTAGGAAGTACACAGAAAAGTTTCAGGAGAGAAGATTTTTTGAGATATGGCTAATATAATAAGACTTTCTCTCAAGTTTTCTCAAGCTACCAACAACATAAAAGTGCAAAGTGTTTCAACAGCAATCATAATATAGTCCAAAACATTTACAATAGGCTAACTCTTTAGCTACAACCTCCTGAACAAGTATCCAGCTTAAGATCTGGAGAGGGGTCTCCAGTTGCTGCACAGTAGTTGCCCACTGCTACTGAGAAGTTAACCTAGCACCCTAACCACGGCCCTGGCCCCAACCTTGACCAGTTCTGGCCCCAACCCTTAACCAGACACAGGGACCAATATAACACCCTAACCATGGCCCTGGCCCTAACCCTAATGAATTCAAATCCTACCAAAAACAACAGTAACACGTGGAAATCAGATCAACCGTTACAATAAAGACATTAAAGCATACGTTACCATTAGTTACTACAAAGCTTCATGGGAAAGTGTTTCAGATATAATTACATGTGCTGTAATGTAAAAGGCAAATTCTTAATATTGCAATGTGGCTTTGCCCAAATTTGAAACACTGGATTTAAATGAAGTTTCTTTTTAGGGGACAATATTCACCAACTCCTTCCTTCCCCCCTAACTATGTGAAGAAGATTTCAAATGAATTCTCTGTTAAACCAAACAGTTAATGTTATGAACTCTTTCTTCACCCAGTGTCCCACTTAAAACTCCTCTTCAAACTAAAGTGTAATCTACAGCGAGCAACAAGATGGGAGCAGTCTGACGCCATGTTTTAATGCGATTGAGAAAGTGTGTCGCTTCCCTCCCTCATGTTGGATGACTTCAAAAAGTGAGCGAGCGAGGGAGCTGTATGATGTTTTTTTTGGGACGGCAGCACAGCCTTTACTTTGACTCTTTCATCTGTCGGGTGACTCATTCTCCCTCTCTCCCTCTCGCTTGCCCTCTCTCACCGCTGCCGGGCCCAAAGTAGCTCAGTGAGAAAAACGAGCAGCTCGGGCCTAGGCATGCGTAAAGGCACACAAACACACAACCTATGTTAGCAACACAAACACAAGAACACAATCTCTGGTGCATTAAACTAAGCTTTTAAGTTTTTTTCTTTTTTTTACAAATGCAGTGGTGTAAACAGCAGCAGACAGAAATGCACTGTATAACTGAATCATAATTTTGCCTGATAAATTCTAAGTTAATTAATCTCCATATTATAATTAAATTAATGACTTAGAAGGGTATTTATGTTAAATTGAAAAATGAGTGCGAAAAGTTGTCAATGTGTGTCTCCAGTCCTGTTAAAGAAGATATATTTTTTAAAATAACTGCTAAATGTAAACTATACATTGTCAGTCAAAGCAATCGAATATATCCTCTTGGCACATAAGTTGTATCTTTAAGGCAGTTTCCAGATTTTCAAATGTTGTGGTTTACTTTATTTACTGTTTAATCTTTTACAGTGTACACATTCAGATCCAGAGCAAATAATACTCTACCTCTGCTAAATAAACATCCAAAACTTAAGATCTTTAGTCCTCTTCGATTTCATTGTCTCTCATTAGTCTGTAACTGTGAGCTGAATGGAAACTCTTTGATCATATGTTTCTCCGGTCTGTGTCTAATCCATGACGAACTAAATAATGTGATTTGGTGCATCTCCAAATGGCACAGGATCAACCCAATAAGTCAGCATTGAGAGAGACAAAAAAGACAACAACAATGACAACAACCCCGTACCACCATCTTCTGGCTGACAGATATAACACTGCACACCAAATTTAGAAAATACGCTTTTTTGTAGGTTGATATCAGAGCTGTTGTTGTGAATGGTTTAATATAGATGCTTAGTGTTTCATAAAATTGTTGTGACTGCATGTACTAGGAAAACAGAGCTCTTTGCCTACCCACTGCGGCAGTGGGTCGGTGGTTCGAGTCCCCCGTCCGAGCGCACGCTGTTGTTGTGTCCCTGGGCAAGACACTTAACCCACATTGCCTATGAATGAATGTGGTTGTGTGATTGGTGTTTGGTGGTGGTCAGAGGGGCCGTAGGCGCAAACTG